>JAGDQO010002836.1:0-17790 GCA_018342035.1 Solanum appendiculatum
TATATGCACCAATAGGAGTAGACACCTGATATGACTCACGCAACAAGTCGGGCTCGTCTTCCTCTTGTATTAGACATGATCTAGCATAGCAAAGAACAACCGTTAGGGAAGAACTTAATTCAACTCTACAGCACGACTTAGAACATGGAGAAGGGAAACATTTTCTAAAACGTCTCATAGCCTCCTACTCATAGTTGTGGTGCACAACACAACCATGAATCGGACTCTAATCAACGCGGTGTGTTGGACTCCGAGGATCATTCAACCTAGTGCTCCGATACCAAGTTTGTCACGACCCAAGCCTAGGGCCTAGATGTGACCGGCGAATGGGGAACCCGAAGGAACCCCAAACAAGCCTCATAGCGTATCATTACACATCCTTGGTCGCGGAAGCAATTAAATGACCATAAGCGATAAGCCTAATCAAGGGGGAAATCGGGACTAAGGGAGCAAGAAAAAAAAGAAATGATACATAAATACCATAGATGAGTCAAGCCCAAGCATAATACACAACTTGTCCAACACCACCTCTAAACATGAGTACTTAGCGGGGGCCAAGACAAACTACCGGGCTCACCCTCATAGTCAAAACATAACTAGAAAGGAAAAGTTTTATACATAGCAAAAGATCATGAGCAACGTCCCCGAAATGGAGGACTCACCAATAACCACTATAGAAAATCGTACTAGCCACGCGGAGGAGGATGGTCAAGCGGTGCTCCGGTCCCTACATGGTGACATCATGTAGGCATAGAGTATGCGTTAGTACATTTGAATGTACTAAGTATATGGGATGCAATGCAATGCTACATTAGATGGACATCATAGAAAAAATGCGTAATCATACCCAATAGATAGCATATTAATGAAATGATATGTATAATGATGCTTACATAAAAATCATATTTAGTGGGACGTAGTACATGTGTGGCGAGTGACCATCAATATAGTATTTCCAAGGCCTACCACCCCCTTGGAGAGGCGAAAGAGGTACAAACCCCTCAATATGGTTACACGGGCCTACCACCCCCCGTGCTAGGGACCAAGGTACAAACCCCTCGATACGGTTATACGGGCCACTACCCCCCCGTATAGGCAACAGGTACCAACCCCTCGATACGGTTATACGGGCCTACTACCCCCCGTACTAGCAACCAAGCATCGATGGTCGACTACCCCCCGTACAACACTTATTTAGAGAAAATCATATACATGTGTCCATTTCATCATCATTTCAGTAATTACATAACCATCCGACTCATAGGACGTACCTTGGACCTTCCCTTTCCTAAGAATTCTATAAATGGGCATTTTATCAAACACAAGGTGGGCAATTGTTCATGTAAATGAAATCATGTATTTCAAGAATACTAAGTCCAACCAATTCCAAAATCCATATAAATCAGCCCACCAACAACATACATATATATATCAACCTTCATAATTTGATCATGGAAGCATGTAAACCATAAACATCACATAATAATTCCATTTCATGATAATATGCAAAAAGGACCATAATAGGGTGTGTAGTAGTAATTCCATAATTCAAGAGTTCATAAATAATCATAAGGACCCATAAACTTGAAGTAGAAATAGAGGATAAATGGTTGGACTTGTGGAAAGGAAGGTTTCCACAATCAAACCCACATACCTCAACTTTGGAGAATCCTTGATGAAGATTGGAATGGAGAATCGAAGCTTGAGATTGAGTCTTGAATCCGGAATTAGAGCTTGAGATGTTTGAATTTGGTTGTAGATCTTGGTGGAATTTTTGGAGAGGGCTTAGAGAGTGTTTTTGGAGTTTAGAAAATGACTAAGTATGGGACATATCCCCTTTTTATAAAAAAATGACTCCAACCCGCCTAGTAAATTCGCTCACTGGAAATTGAAAAATCTACACAGACAGGTTTTACGAAAATGGTCATAACTCCCTCATCCTAACGCGGAATAAGGTGAAACCAAGTGCGTTGGAAAGCTAACTCAAAGAGCTTTAATTTGATAGGTTGCAGCCCTTCCAGTTCCTGTTGTGCTAAGAGATATGCCCGAGATATGCCCCTTTAAAGTTGACCCTCAAAATCGCAATTTTTGCGATTTTCGAATTTTGATACGGTTGCTCTAAAATTCGGGTTAGACCCATTTCCCACTCAATTTGACCCCACAAATAAGAATATGAAGTCGAATTTCCGAAATCATGCACGGATTTTGAGATATATGGAAATTACAATTATAGGTGTTTCCGAAGTACATTTTCGGGCATTTTTGGGGTCGTTTCAGCTTCACACTCATGAACAAGACTCTTCTTGACGTGGCTTATGAGACATCCTACGACGTTTCTAAACCTTGTGCTCTAAATATTATGTTTTGTCACGACCCAAAGTATACCCTTGGTGTAACATGGCGTATAAGACCTCGAGAGGCCCTACACAAGACACTTAGCATACATCATAAAATATAATAGGATATAAAGAATTGAAAAGAAAGCATTTCATATATTAAAAGAGTTTGACAAAGTGGATGTCTAAACATACGTCTCAAAAGCCATATAGTACATCATAAGGAAAGTAATTGGGACGTAACCCATACATCACATACAAAATCTAAAACAGAAATGACATAAAGCAATAAAGGCATCTCGGTTCTTGAAACATGAGGACTCACCAAATCTTCAAAGTCAATGGACCTAACTTGCCACGAGTATGGGAGGTAGGAGCATCGATCCATACGTTAGTGAAACAATGCAGGCACAAGTATGTATTAGTACATGGAATGTACTAAGTATGGGACAATATGCATAAAATAGAGACATGATAGCACGAACGGTTTAAAACATGTAAGCCTGATCATTCTTTGAACATTTAAAGACTTTAAAGAAGGAATGATATGTGAATCATGAAATAGGGTCAAATACATTAACATAAAGGACATAAGAAAAGCTTTGAAGAAAACATAATCATTTTGGTGGGATATTAGCTTTAGCCGACAATAAGACCATGAGAGCTATATCATGGAATCCAGTATATCCCTCGTACTTAAAAAAGTGGAATCTACTTGCTAAGGTTGAATCCGTACGTATCATCTTTTTCTAAAGTAGATCCACTATCTAGGTCATTTAAGACAATCCTACGGGGGTACACAGTTTAGGACTAGAGGTTCCTACTAGAGACTACCCTATTTGAGCCTCCACCTCAAAGCCCTCTGGGTGATAAGTCTAAATCCCAACGAAATAGATAAAAGTCAAATATCAATTTAACATAGGAAAAGGCAATGATCAATACCAATCCACACTTTTGAGGTTAAAAAATAGAATAGCTCCTTAAACATAATTCAACATAGATGAGAAAACCCTTCACCAATGTGAATTTTTTTATGAGAAATACTTTTCACAATCATGATCATAATAACATGTGAGAAAACCTTTCACAATAATATTGATACTTTTGTTTCAAAGCATCCTCAAATCATTTATAATAACTTCATAAAAACATGCATATCTTCATGATTCATAGGTTCATGAGTCCATCATAGGTTCATAATTGGAAATCATAATTTAGGCATGGGTCAACATAATTTCAAATAAACATCATCATGTATTAACATTGGATCCTGCATTGAAATGCGTAATTAACATCAATCACAATTGAATAAAACCCATAAAATTGGATTGAAAACCCTAACTTACACAATTGAAATTTGATTGAGAAAATTAGAAATCTTAAGGACCCAATGGAGGAAAGGACTCCTTGAGTGAATACCCACATACCTTGCTATTCAAAGCCCAAGAAAGATGGCAAATAGGAGACTTGAATGAAACCCTAGCTCTTCTTCTTCTTCCTTAGGTTGAGAGAATTTGGGGAGGATGAATTTGGTCAAGTTTAGGACATTTAGGAGAATAAATTGGAAGTGGGTAATTTGGGGCCTAATAGCTTTATATAGTGCTTAGGGTAAAAGGCAAAACGACATAGTATATGATTAAAATACTAAAGAAAACACCCAAAAGCCCCTTTAAAATAATCGCCAGACTCGACCTACTTTCTACGGACCGTACTAGTCAACCATAGAGTGATTCAGAAACCAATATTTTGGACCATTTTTGACGGATCCTATCTATGGCTCGAACAATGGTTGATGGACCGTCCCGGTGAACCGTAAAAAGGGTACTAGGACTTGTTTTTAGAAAACTACCTTCCCCTTTCTACGATTGCCACCTACGACCTGTAGAAGCTTCTACAGTCTGTAGATGGGACCCGTAGACATAGCCTGCAACCCAAACACTTTCTTTTCCTTCTTTTCCAAATCTGAGGTATTCCATAGGGTATTCCATAGGGTTCTTCAGCTTCAAGCCTCAATTCAAGGCTTCAAGTCAGCCTCATCTTCTCATGTATGTAAGGCTACTCATAGTGATGGTGTAATGACCCGTCCGTCATTTTTGGTGTTTTTGAGAAAAATACTATTTTACCCCTCCAGATATCGACCCCTGAGTTGTTTCTTGATTGAGTTATGAAAGTTGATTTCAAACTTTGAGTTAAAAATTGACATTTTGATAATTTTGAGTTTGAAAGGCTTAATTTACTTAAAAGTTGCTTTGGAGTCTTTTGGAGTTTCGAGTGTTGGAATGGAATTCCGCCAATTCCATTAGTTCCGAAATGTGGAATTTGACCTGTGAGAGTTATCGGTTTCTGATTTCGAGTCTTTTTTAGGATTTGAGGCCCTAAGTTGTGAAATTGTGGAGTTTTAGCCTTTGGGTTGACTTTGATCAACATTCATGTTCGGATGCTTGAATAAGAATTTCGAGAGATTCATTGGTTTTCGGAGATGATTTTAGGCCTAGGTGAGGTCTTGGTTGATTTTCGTGAGGTTCGGAGCTTGATTTGACCTTTTTAGGTGTTGAGATAATTTCTTGTGATTTTCACAGATGTTTGATCAAGGAGACCTCAGATTTATATTTTGACGACTCCATTGAGTCCAGAACGTCAATTATATTTGATTTGCATATCTGGTTTGTGTGGGGTTCTGAATGAATCCCGAGGGTCGATTTGATGTTTGAGAATTGGCTGAGTTTTTGCAGGTGCTACAAGCCTCGCTTTAGCAAAGGTCCTGCCGCTTAAGCGAACGACCTATCGCTTAAGTGACCCTCGTTTTTGCGAAGGGGGCTAGCTTTTGCGAAGCCTATGTTTTTCACGGGCTTTGCTTAAGCAAACCCCTATTCACTTTTGTGACATCATAGAGGGTTTTATGACTTGCAATAGTGGGGTTTAAGCCCCATTTTCACCATTTTTGAGCTTGGGGAACCTTGGTGGCGATTTTTTAAGGGTTTTTCTGTGCTAGATCATTTGGGTAAGCCTTCTTGATCCTAATCCTTCAATTTTCATTGATTAATTATGAGTTTTAACATCAAAATATGAGATTTTGATTGGTAAATAATGAGGTTTTTCATGAACTCAATTTATTTAACTAAAATGGTGATTCTAAAGTGGTTTCAACCCCTCTTTCGAAATGGTTTTCTCAAATGAGTTTCTAAAACCTTGAGTAATGTTTTCAAGTATTAATTTCCATATTCAAACCTTAATTTTGATATTGGGGATTGTCTTGATTAGCCCATTTTTTAAATGTATAGGTGTGGGTATTTGATTTCAGATAAGTGATTGTGAATACTTGATTATTTTAGATTGTGTGACTTTAGAAGTGATTCGGAAGGGAAAGACTGAACTTTTGGAGTGATTGTTCATTGATTTGAGTCAAGTGGTTTCCTAAACCTTGTATTCTAGTTGAATTCGTATGCTTCCTTCATTGATTATGTGTTAGGAGTAATGGGGACGAGGTGAAGGGTTTAAATTGTCCACTTTTTATATCCAAATGCATAATAAGGGGGTTGAAATGAAAAAGGCTATGTGTTGATCATGATGATGTGAATTGTCTAATTGTAACCCTTGTTGATTGATTGATGAAATGCTTGAAAGCATCATTGTGGACTTGAATTGTGTAAATTATTGTCTCTTCTTTGTGGTATGAATTTGATTGTGTGTGCATTGATCGTTGAACACCGTGATGAGACATGGGATAGCTTGTGATGCAAGGTCATTTCAGGCTAGTGGTTGTTATGAGCCGAGGTCATTTCCAGCTGGTGATTGATAACAACATAAAAAGTCTCAGCCTCAGGTCTCTCTGGAAAAGCATAGCACTGGCCATCTTAGCCACCTGCAATCTAAGTAGAACCCCGTCCTGTACCCTATGAAGGTGTAGCACCTCTACCAGAAGTCCTGCCAACTCTACCAGATTGACCTTTGCCTCGACCCCTGGCCGGAGGCGCTGAATCTCTAGCTGGAGCAGCTGAATAAGTACGCTGGGGTCTGAGTGAGTCTGTAGAGGACACTGCCAAATCATATGACCTGGATCTCCAGAACCAAAGCAAGATCTCAGCACGGATAACTGCTACGGCGAGCCAGATGAGCTACCATGGCCACCTCAGCAAGAACCATTTTCGCACCATTTCGAGCACCGCAAAGGAGGCGAAGTTGATGCTTTTATAGGAGTTTGGAAAGCCTAAGATGGCTCATTCTTCTGCTTAGTTTTTTGGTGCCTTATCTGGCGGCAAGGGTTCTCGTTGAGGTAGTTGTTCCTTTCAATGTCATGGGCCGATTCATGCATTTATGCCAGCAGCTAAGACTGGGCAGTCAGCCCGAGGGTCTTATGGTTCTTGCTGAGGTGGCCATGGTAGCTCATCTGGCTCGCCGTAGCAGTTATCCGTGCTGAGATCTTGCTTTGGTTCTGGAGATCCAGGTCATATGATTTGGCAGTGTCCTCTACAGACTCACTCAGACCCCAGCGTACTTATTCAGCTGCTCCAGCTATAGATTCAGCGCCTCCGGCCAGGGGTCGAGGCAAAGGTCAATCTGGTAGAGTTGGCAGGACTTCTGGTAGAGGTGCTACACCTTCATAGGGTACAGGACGGGGTTCTACTTAGATTGCAGGTGGCTAAGATGGCCAGTGCTATGCTTTTCCAGAGAGACCTGAGGCTGAGACTTTTGATGTTGTGATCACAGGTATTGTCCCAATTTGCCATCGACCTGCGTCTATATTGTTTGATCCAGGATCTACTTTCTTATATGTGTCTACCTATTTTGTTGTTGGGTTCGATATGATGCCTGATTGCATGCCTGTGCCTATTTATGTTTCTACACTAGTGGGTGAATCATTAGTGGTGGATCAAGTGTATCAATCATGTCTTGTTTCATTGGCTGGGTATAAGACTTGGTTAGACCTGATCATTTTGAGAATGGTAGACTTTGTTATTATTTTTGGTATGGATTGGCTCTCCCCGCATCACGTGATTATTGATTATTTTGTGAAGACCATGACCTTAGCGATGCCAGGTGTCCCGAGAGTTGAGTGGACGGGTGCTAGTGGTTCTTACCCTAGTAAAGTTATCTCCTTCATTCAAGCTAAGATATTGGTTGATAGAGGATGTTGTCCTATTTGGCTTTCATTCTAGGGATACTAGTGTTGAGCCACCTTCCATGGATTCTGCACCTGTGGTTAGTGAGTTTTCAGATGTGTTTCCTATTGATATTCTAGGTGTTCCTCCGGATAGGGATATTAATTTTGCGATTGACTTGGAGCTGGGAACCAAGCCCATCTCTATTCCTCTTTATTGGATGGCTCCAACTGAGTTGAAGGAATTGAATGACCAGTTATATGATTTATTGAGTAAGGGGTTCATTCACCCTCGTGTTTCTTCGTGGGGTGCCCCTGTGTAGTTTGTGAGGAAGAAGGATTGATCAATAAGGATGTATATTGACTATCGGCAGTTAAACAAGGTAATAGTGAAGAACAAGTATCCACTCCCTCGTATTGATGATTTGTTATATCAGCTTCAGGGAGCATCTATATTTTCTAAGATTGATTTGAGATCCAGTTACCATCAACTAAAGATTAGGGTATCAAATATCCCTAAAACAGCTTTCAAGACTCGTTACGATCACTATGAGTTTCTTGTGATGTCTTTTGATTTGACTAACGCCCCTACAACGTTCATGGAGTTGATGAACGGAGTGTTTCGACCTTATCTGGACTCCTTTGTGTTAGTCTTCATTGATCACATCTTGGTGTATTCTAAGACAGAGAAGGATCACGATCGGCATTTGAGGATTGTGCTCCAGAGATTGAGGGAAGAGAAGCTTTATGCCAAGTTCTCAAAGTGTGAGTTTTGGCTTGATTCAGTTGCATTTCTAGGACACGTGGTGTAGGAGGGTATTAGGGTGGATCCAGCCAAGATTGAGGTAGTTAGAGGTTGGACCAAGCCTACGTTAGTCACTGAGGTTCAGAGTTTTGTGGGACTTGTAGGCTATTACAGTCGATTTGTTCAGAGCTTCTCCACCATTGCATCTCCTTTGACAAGATTGACTCGATAGAGTGTGAGCTTCTAGTGGTCTGATGAGTATGAGGAGAGTTTCCAAAAGCTCAAGACCCTATTGACTTCAGCTCCTTTTTTACTTTACCCGAGGAGGTTGTAGACTTCACTGTTTATTGTGATGCTTCTACAATTGAAAGGTAAGGTGATTGCCTATGCTTCTAAGCAGTTGAAAACCCATGAGAAAAACTATCCTACTCATGATCTTGAGTTGGCAGCTGTAGTGTTTTTGCTTAAGCTTTGGCGGCATTATTTTTGTGGGGTGCATTGTGAGGTCCTCACTGACCATTGGAGTCCTATATCTTCAGTCAGAGAGATCTGAACTTGAGGCAACGTAGATGTTTTGAGCTACTGAAGGACTATGACATCACTGTCTTGTATCATCCAGGAAAGGCCAATGTGGTGGCTGAAACTTTTGAGTAGAAAGACTTCTAGCATGGGAAGTCTTTGTAGCTATCAGTGTAGAGGAGAGACCATTTGCTAGAAATGTTCAGAGGTTAGCCAACAATGTTGTCCAGTTGCAGATTTCTAAGGAGACGGGTGATTTGGTTTCTTTTATTGAGGCTCGTTCTTCCTTAGTTGAGCAGATCCATGAGCACCAGTTTGATGATTAGAAATTGTGTCTCATTCAAGACAAGGTGTAGAGAAGGGAAGAAAAAGAGGTTGTCCTTGATTCTGATGCTGTCTGGAGGATTGGAGGCAGGATTTGTGTGCCTAAGATAGGTCAGTTGATTAGATTGATTTTTGAGGAGGCCCATTGTTCTCGATATTCTATTCATCCGGGAGTGGCAAAGATGTATCATGACCTAAGCCAGCATTATTGGTGGTGTGGCATGATGAGGGATATTGCGGACTTTGATTCTAGGTGTTTGACCTATCAACAGGCCAAGTGTGAGCATCAGTAGCTCAGAGGTGTATCTCAGAGGATGCCTATTCCTACTTGGAAGTGGGAACGGATCACTATGGATTTTGTTGTGGGTTTGCCTACCACCGTGGGTGGTTCTGACTCCATTTGGGTTGTGCTTGATAGATTGACCAAGTTTGCCCACTTCATCCCTGTTCGGGTGAAGTATACAGCAGAGAAGTTAGCCAAGCTTTATATCAGCCAGATTGTGCGACTACATGGAGTTCCAATTTCCATGGTCTGTGATCGAGGATCCTTGTTCACTTCCCATTTTTGGAGGGCTTTGAAGCATGGTTTGGGTACTCGGTTAGATATAAGTACAGCTTCCATCCTCAGACAGATTGTCAGTCCAAGCAGACGATTTAGGTGTTGGAGGACACGCTCCGTGCTTGTGTGATTGATTTTGTTGCTAGATGGGATTGACATTTGCCCTTAGAAGAGTTTGCCTACAACAACAGTTATCATTCTAGTATTTAAATGACCCATTTTGAGGTGTTGTACGGCAGGTGGTGTAGATCTCTGATTGGTTGGTTTGATTCACTTGAGATAGATTTATTAGATACAGACTTGCTTAGAGATGCTATGGAGCTATGGAGCAGGTCCTTATGATTGAGGATAGTCTGTTGATAGCCTAGAGTCGACAGAAGAGCTATTCAGATCGGAGAGTTTGAGCCCTTGTATTTATAGAGGGTGATCATGTTTGGCTTCGGGTGTCACTCATGAAGGGTGTGATGAGGTTCAGCAAGAAGGGCAAACTTAGCCCTAGATTTATTGGACCTTTTGAGATTTTGAGCTAAGTGGGAGAGGTGACCTATAAGTTGTCCTTGCCACCTAACTTGTCAGCTGTTCATCCGGTGTTTCATGTCTCCATGCTTCGGAAGTACGTGCCAGATGAGTCCCATGTACTTTCCCTTAATTCAGTTGAGTTGGGTCCAGATTTTTCTTTTGAGAAGGAGCCTATAGCCATCTTGGATAGGCAGGTCCGAAAGCTTAGGACCAAGGAGATCACTTCAGTGAAGGTGCAATTAAGGCATCGTTCAGCTAGTGATACGACTTGGGAAATGGAGTCAGATATGCGTGCCTGATATCCTCATCTCTTCGAGGCTTCAAATACATTCTTTTACTTTATGTTCGAGGATGAACATGGTTTTTAGTGGTAGATAATGTAATGACCCAGTCGATCATTTTTTATATTTTTGAGAAAATTCTATTTTGCCTCTTCTGATATCATCCCCCGAGTTGTTTCTTAATTGAGTTGTGGAAGTTGATTTCAAACTTTGAGTTAAAAGTTGAGATTTTGGTAATTTTGAGTTTGAAAGACTTTAGTTGCTTAAAAGTGATTTTCAGAATCTTTTGAAGTTTCTAGTGTCGGAATGGAATTTCATCGATTCCATTAGTTTCGGAATGTGGAATCTGATCCGTGAGAGTTGTCATATTCTGATTCCAAGTCTTTTTGAGGATTTGAGGTCCTAAGTTGTGAAATTGTGAAATTTTAGCCTTTGGGTTGACTTTGGTCAACATTCAGAGTTCGGATGCTTGGATCAGACTTTCGAGAGTTCTGTTGGTTTCAAGGGATGATTTTAGGCCTAGGTGAGGTCTTGGTTGATTTTCGTGAGGTTATGAGCTTGATTTGGCCTTTTTAGGCGTTGAGTTACTTTCTTGTGATTTTCACGGATGTCGGGTCAAGGAGACCTCGTATTCATGTTTTGACAATTCCATTGAGTCCGGAACGTCAAGTATATTTGATTTGCATGTCTTGTTTGGGTGTATGGGGTTTCGAATAAATCTCGATGGATGATTTGAGGTTTAAGAGTTGGCTGAGTTTTTGGTGGTGGTGCAGGCTTCGCTTTAGCGAAGGTCCTGTCGCTTAAGCGACTCTCACTTTTGTGAAGGGGGCTCACTTTCGCGGGGATCACTTAAGCAAACCCCTGGTTGCTTTTGCGACATCAGAGAGGGTTTTGTGACCTACAATATCGGGATTTAAGCTCCATTTTCACCATTTTTGAGCTTAGGGAACTTTGGTAGCTATTTTTGAAGGGTTTTTCTGTGCTAGATCATTTAGGTAAGCCTTCTTGATCCTAATCCTTCAATTTCCATTGATTAATTATGAGTTTTAACATCAAAATGTGAGATTTTGATTGGTGAATAATGAGGTTTTCATGAACTCAATTTCTTGAACTAAAATGGTGATTTTGAAGTGGTTTCAATCCCTCTTTCGAAATGGTTTTCTCAAATGAGTTTCTAAAACCTTGAGTAATGTTTTCAAGTATTAATTTTTCAAACCTTAATTTTGATATTGGGGTTTGTGTTGATTGACCCATTTTCAAATGTACTGGTGTGGGTATTGTGATTTCCGGTAGATGACAGTGAATACTTTATCATTTTAGATTGTGTGGCTATATGGAAGTGATTCGGAAGGGGAAGACTCAACTTTTGGAGTGATTGTTCATTGATTTGAGGCAAGTGGTTTCCTAACCTTGTATTCTAGTTGAATTCGTATGCTTCCTTCATTGATTGTGTGTTAGGAGTAATAGGGACGAGGTGAAGGGTTTAAATTGTCCACTTGTTATATCTAAATGCATAATAAGGGGGTTGAAACGAAAAAGGCTATGTGTTGATCATGATGATGTGAATTGCCTAATTGTAACCCTCGTTGATTGTTTGATGAAATGCTTGAAAGCATGAATATGGACTTGGATTGTGTAAATTGTTGTCTCTTCTATGTGGTGTGAATTTGCTTTTGTGTGCATTGATCGTTTAACACTGTGATGAGACATGTGATAGCTTGTAATGTGAGGTCATTTTTGGCTAGCGGTTGATATGAGCCGAGGTCATTTCCGGCTAGTGATTGATATGAACCGAGGTCATTTCCGGCATAAGTGTTGTAATGGATAAATTTGATGTTTATGACTGACTTGTGAAATATGAATGATATGTGTGATATTTGTGAATAAACTACTTGACGCTTGAGATTGACTTAATGCTCCTTGTTTATGTTCGAATTGTGGCTTTTGGACTGTGAATATTGGGCCTGTGAGCCATGTATTGTAGAATTGCTTGGTTGGGCTGATTTATGTGCAGGTTGTAGTTTGAGAAGGTTCGATTGAGTGTAAGGGGTATTCGATTTCTAGCTAGTTGTGCTTGTTGGGTAACGTGTTGTTGGTACTTACTCTTTCTTCTACACTTATGTAGGTTCTGAGCCCGGACCCGTGTGATCTTCTTCTTCTCCTCCTCTTCGGATTTTGAGGCTTTTCAAGGACTAAAGAGGTAGCTACTTGTCACTTCGGCGGATCCTCTTTTTCCTTTTTTGAAACCTTTTTTCTACTTGGGAACAAAGACTGAGACTTGTATATATCTTTCAATTCTGTATTTACTTAAAAGGCTTGTACACATGACAACCATGTTTTGGGGTTATGTTTAGAATGAATAAGTTTCCGCCTTTGTCTTATTCTTATTTTACTATTTTTCGCTTTTCTTCTGTTTTCGTTAGGTTGAGGCTGACTTATCTTGGTGGGAAAAGACAAGTGCCATCACGTCCATTTTTGGATCGTGACAGATGGACTAAGTTCGTCCTCACGCACTACATCTAAACATTCATTTAAAGGTTATGTTCATAGTTTTAACCGTAGTCTCTTAAAATTCAAATTTTGTTATGTTTCTTATTCTGAATTCCAATTCCTTAATCGTTGAGATTTTAATTCTATTATGCGTATTGAATTCTAAATTGTCTTTTCATGTTTTGTATCGCATGAACTCTATTTGTTTATAAAAGTCATATTTATATAGATTATTATATGAGATTTCTTATACATCGATTCCAAAATTGATAGGTAAGTCCATATGTATACGTTTAAATGCCTATTTTGAAAAGAGTTTTCAAAGAAAGAATCAAATAATTTCATATGTACTATTTGACAATTGGAAAAGAGAAAGAGCATAATTGATATTTGTCCAAACAGTACTTCAGTAAAGAAAAGTGAAAGTAAAGTAAAGAAAAAGTCCCTTTCTCTGTAAAGGATGATTGAGCAAAGCTGATATGATTTATTTTGGGAGTAGTATCGAGCATAGAATTGGGTAATAGCCTATTTTTAACTCGAAGTCCCATAAAACTACGTAGCCAGCGTAGGATAGGATCGTACCAATTTATCGTGTGACTTCTCACTGCCTCTGAGAAGGCCTATAAGATGGATCCATATTTACAGTAGCATCCTATACCCTGGCAAGGTATAGGATAATCCTTGCAACATGGGTAAAACGTTGTATCATTGCTAGGATCATAGTAATGGTTGTCGGTTAGAGAAACCCCCCATAAAATAAAGTTTTCTATTCTCATATTGTTTTATTGCATATCTTATTGTAAAGTACAAATGGTTTTCACTACTTGTTCATATATTATTTACTTGATATTTTTCTGCCATCAGTTCAGTTATTGTTTTATTCAGTCATATTACATACTCGTACATTTCATGTACTAATGTCATTCGACCTGCATCTTTTTATGATGCAGATACCGGTGTTCCGGATCATCAATAGGCATTTTTTTGAGATCACTTGCACTCGTAGATAGCTTTTGATGAGGCTTCCTTGCTTCCGAGGGATTCCATTTTCATATTTAGTTTTAGTAGTAATTGAGGTGTCGTGGAACTTGTCCCGACATCTATCTTGAACAATAGAAGCTTCATAGGCAGACAGAGTTAGATGTTTTCCATTGTTTTCTCCATATGTTTATTTAAATTTATGAATTATGTTAGGTACTTCAAGAAAGTGACTTAAATGTTTTTCTTTAAATGTATTAAATGCTCATCTATTTAAGTTTGTGTATATCTTATGTAATCATGTGAGTCATAGTTAGCCAGGCCAAGAGTTCTCTTGGGGCAAGCAATGGTCTCTAAGTGCCGACCACGTTCAGGGTGTAGGCTCGAGGTTTGACAATATGGTATAATAAGATCAATATTATTACTAAAAATAAATGGACAAACAATAACAAAATATTAATAAATGAAGTTCTAAGATTGGCATCAATGTTCCTATTCTAGTTTCGTTGACATTATTCTCCTTTACAGGATCCAAGGCTTCCTTCGCTGGCAAGGCTAGAGTTCATTTTTACACCCAGATCAAGACAATGACATAACAACGGAAGGATTTGTCAGGTGATTTTGGTGTATCTCTAGCAATCCCAACTTCTCAAAAGTCATAAAATGTCTTGATGAACTTCAGAAATCCTCTTTAAAAGAGCAATAAAAGAACATTTTCACAAAAAAAAATATGTAATGGTTCATAAAATAGAAGAAGAAATTCAAATATATAGAAGCAAAAGCTTTGTAATATGTAAATAAAAAGGAATAAAATATATTAATATCAAATTATTTCTAAAGACAATTACAATTAATCCTATCAATCCATACCAAAGAAGTTTCTATTCCAGAGAAGAAGCGAGGATGCAATATAATAGATTGTATGCAATTTATAATGACCCAACGGTAATAGATTATATTCCACCCCATGCATAGATTTACTCTTAAAAGAGTTAGGAGTTACATGATTTATTAGCTGCAAGTAAATGAAATTTAATGTACTTGAAATCAAATTAGCATACATACATTAGTTTTGGAAGAATTAAAAGGTGACAATTCCAATGGCTTTTAATTTTCTAGTACCCTTCGATTATGTATTTAGAATTCCTATGTACCTTTTCTTTATCTATTTCATCTTCTTTTACTTATTATATATTAATTGCTGAATCAAATTAAATCGAAGGAAAACAATGTGAATCTTAGTACAATTGTTGCTTTCATCTTTTATTGCTTTATCTTCTGTTTTTAATTCTCTCCGCCGTCTTTTATTTTTGGGTAAAATTTAAATACATTTGAATTTGTATAAAAAATAATGTATCTAATGTCCAAATGGGAATCAAAGCGTGGTTTAGAAATCAGAACATTGTATCTGTCTAATATAAACATGTTACTGTCGCCATGGCAATACTAATTTTTCCCTAAAATGAGAGCTTGCAAAACTTCTTTACACCAAAGAGAGCTACTTCATTTTATGACCGTCTGTCTTAGTGATCTGGTGTAGAGTAGGATCAATGCTTGTTGCTTCAGTCATGAGCTTGATATTGAACATGATTATTTTTTTG
Source organism: Solanum appendiculatum (assembly GCA_018342035.1). Classification (NCBI taxonomy): domain Eukaryota; kingdom Viridiplantae; phylum Streptophyta; class Magnoliopsida; order Solanales; family Solanaceae; genus Solanum; species Solanum appendiculatum. The sequence goes on from JAGDQO010002836.1 coordinate 15,451, forward strand.
CATGTTTTTAATAGTTGTGGGTTGTTGTTAATAACATCAGTTTGTAGCAATTACTCACCTATATTTTTCTTGAGGTGATTAATTGAACCTACACTAAGAGAAGATAGTGAAAGATATGCTCCTTTCACTTAGGACATCAAGTTATTCAAGCTATTTACGCCAACAACTTGCTTTCCATATTATTAATTTGCTGCCCTTTCTTGGTAATGGACTTCTGATAAAAATGTGATAGTTTTCTCCTACGTTTTACACTGCTTGGTTGAGTGAAACAGTAAGTTAATTGTTTCAACTAGCCAGCAACTTAGTGGACCTATTATTTTATGTTGTAAAAAAATTCATCACCTCTAGAGTAAAAATGCAGAAGTGTGCAGATGATAAATCATAAGGCTTTTAGCTTTATATATATATATATATATTCAGATGTTTAAAAACAAACCGTCATAATCATTCAGTATTCAGTAGGACATCAAGTGATTCAAGCTATTTAGTCCAACAACTTGCTTTCCAGATTAGTGATTTGCATCCCTTTCTTGGTAATGGACTTCTGATAAGTGGGAAGCTTCTAAGTTAGAAGTTGGATTACCAAAATGTTCCTATAAATCTATACTATTATGGGCAAAAATATAAATACACATTAATCATCATCATCATATATTACTAAAAGTGGGAACAAAAAAAGTTGAAATACCAAAATAACCCTATAAAGTTGAGTTATTCCAGTAATACCATTAAAAAGAAATAAATTGTTCCTTTATATTCTTTAAAAACTAATTATATCTAATTAATTAAATACTAAATAATAATCATTTGACGGGGACTCATCTTGCTTGGAAGTCTTAAGATCATATTATGTTAAATAAATACTAAATACTATATCATATTATACTAAACATTAAATAGTAATCATATCATATTACAAATAAAAAAATTATGTTTATAATACCTACAAGTTGAATTACTATTTTGATCCTGTGATAAAACAAATATTTAATTAAATTAAATAATATTATTTCCCCCCTTGAGTTAAAAAAATCTATTAATGTTGTAAAATATAAGCAATATACTACAAGAAATAAAGACAAGAGATATGGGGAGTAGAATGTAGAGATCATCTTATTCAAATGTCTTCATGTCTCATGTTGTATCATGTGTATCTTACAATGGTGAATGAACAACCCTATTTATAGGTTGAGAAATCACCCCAAAAGTCACCATATTAAGTGTCATAATAAAAAGATACATTCTTATCCAAAATGGTTCATAGAACTTAGGAAATACACATACATGAATATAAGTAGTTCATGTATTGAGAATATGGACAATCCACTAATTCAATGAATGAATTTATAACACTCCCCCTTGGATGTCCATAGATAATGTGTCCCGTTAAAACCTTACTAGGAAAAACCCAATGGGAAAAAACCTAGTGAAGGAAAAAGAGTACACACATCTCATAATACACCTTGAGTGCTGCCTCATTAAAAATCTTATCAGGAAAATCCAAATGGGACAAAACCATGATTAAGGAAAAGAGTACAGCACGTATTTCACTCCCCCTGATGAAAGCTTTACTTGATATCCCGGAGATAATGCCTTTCAATCTCATATTTCATCTTCTCAAATGTTGACATTGGCGACGCCTTAATAAATAATTCTGCAAGATCATCACTTGAAGAGATCCGTTGAACTTGTATCTCACCATTTTGTTGAAGATCACATGTGAAGAAGAACTTTGATGAAAAGTACTTTGTCTAGTCTCCTTTGATGTATCATTCCTTCAATCGAGCTATACATGCAGCATTATCTTCATACATGGTGGCTGTAATATCTCTTTTCAAAGAAAAATCACACAATTCCTGGCATCTGCATAATCAACAATCTGTATGTGCACCAATTGCACTAATACATGATATTTTTCAATCATTTTCATGAGATCGAAATTGATCTTTCTTTATGTTAAGCAATCTCATAACCATTGGGGTACTCAATGGAATTACTTTATTTTAAATCCCTCAGTGTTTTCATATAACCTTCATCGTCTAGCTAGACATGACAATCATTCATTACACATATTCAAGCATTTCATCTATTGCCAGACTGAAATAAGCTTCATTGCATCCACCACAGGAGAGTATATCTCCATTTAATAATGTCAGGATTTTTGCAAAAACCTTTTATACCCCGAGGCACACACCAACTTTATATCTTACGGTTATACTTTCGCACAATTATTCATTTGTACTCCACTGACATTATATATTGATACATGGACTATAAGTCCAAAAAAATCACTTTTCTAAGTGAAATATAATATACTTGAATTGTGCATTTCATTTGGTC
>JAGDQO010002838.1:0-13135 GCA_018342035.1 Solanum appendiculatum
TTCAAAATAGGCCCTGAGCAAGAATATGGCCATATTTGCCATTTTTCGAGTAATATAGTCCACAGATTTTTAGTGAAAGGAGTTCCGTACGGATTTTTTGGCCGAAAGCTTTTGTAGGGGTCCGTTAAGAACTTATTAATGGCGTGAGGTGGTCCTGAGGGGCAGACGTCTGCAATTTGAGGTTAAAAATAGGCCCAGAGCGGAGATATGGCCATATTTGCCGTTTCTCGTGTACTATAGTCCACGGAGTTTTGGTGATAGGAGGTCCGGACGGATTTTTATCTAAAAGTTTTTTAGGGGTTCCGTTAAGACCTTATTAATGGCATGAGTTTGTCCCGAGGTGCAAATGTCTGCATTCTGAGGTTCATAACAAGCCCTGAGCGGGAATAGGACCATATTTGCCGTTTTTCGTGTACTATAGGCCATGGATTTTTTGTGATAGGAGGCTTGAAAGTATTTTTGGTCGAAATTACTTTTGGGAGTTCGTTAAAACCTTATTAATGGCGTTAGTTGGTCCCGAGGGGCTAACGTCTGCATTTAGAGGTTTAAAATAGGCCAGAGCGGAAATATGACCATATTTGCCATTTTCCGTGTACAATAGTTCACGGATTTTTTGTGATATGAGTTCCGGACGGATTTTTGACTGAAATTTCTTGTGGGGGTCAATTAAGACCTTATTAATGGCGTGAATTGGTCTCGAGGGAAAACGTCTGCATTTTGAGGTTCAAAATAGGCTTAGAGCGGGAATATGTCCATATTTGCCATTTTCCATGTACTATAGTCCATAGATTTTTTGTGATATGAGGTCCGAAAGGATTTTTGGCCGATATTATTTTTGGGATTTCGTTAAGACCTTATTAATGGCGTGAGTTGGTCCCGAGGGGAAAACGTCTGCATTTTGAGGTTTAAAATAGTCGCAGAGTGGAAATATGGCCATATTTGTCGTTATCCGTGTACAATAGTCCACGGTTTTTTGTGATACGAGTTTCGGATGGTTTTTTTGCCGAAATTTTTTGTGGGGGTCCGTCAAGTCCTTATTAATGGCATGAGTTGGTCCCGAGGGGTAAACGTCTGCATTTTGAGGTTCAAAATAGGCCCAGAGCGGAATATGGGAATATTTACCATTTTTCGTGTACTATAGTCCACAGATTTTTGGTGATAGGAGGTTCGGACGGATTCTTTGCCGAATTTTTTTGTCGAGGTCTGTTAAGACCTTATTAATGGCGTGAGTTGGTCCCGAAAGGCAAACGTCTGTATTTTGAGGTACAAAAAAGGCCATGAGCGGGAATATGGCCATGTCTGCCGTTTTTCGTGTACTATAGTCCAATGATTTTTTGTGAATGGAGGTCCGGACGGATTTTTTGCTGAAAGTTTTGTTGGGATTCCATTACGACCTAATAAATGGCGTGAGTTGGTCCCGAGGGGAAAACGTCTGCATTTTGATGTTAAAAATAGGCCCAGAGCGGGAATATGGCCATATTTGTCGTTTTCAGTGTACTATAGTCCACAAATTTTTCGTGATAGGAGGTCTGGACGGATTTTTTGCCTAAATGTTTTGTGGGGTCCATTAAGACCTTATTAATGGCGTGAGTTGGTCGCGAGGGAAAATGTCTCCATTTTGAGGTTCAAAATAGGCCCAGAGCGTAAATATGACCATATTTGCCGTTTTTCGTGTACTATAGTCCACAGATTTTTTGTGATATGAGGACCGGATGGATTTTTGGCCGAAATATTTTGTGGTGGTCCATTAAGTCCTTATTAATGGCGTGAGTTTGTTCCGAGGGGTAAACGTCTGCATTTTGAGGTTGAAAATAGGCCCATAGCAGGGATATGGCCATATTTACAGTTTTTCGTGTACTATTATCCACAGATTTTTGGTTAAAGGAGGTCCTGACGTATTTTTGGCCGAACCTTTTTGTGGGTGTCCGTTAAGACCTTATTAATGGCGTGAGTTGGTCCCGAGGGGAATACCTCTGCATTTTGAGGTTCAGAATAGGCCTTTAGCGGGAATATGGCCATATTTGCCATTTTCCGTGTACAATAGTCCATAGACTTATAATGATAGGAGGTCCGGACGGATTTTTTGCTGAAATTTTTTGTGGGGATCCTTTAAGACCCTATTAATGGCGTGAGTTTGTCCCGAGGGGCAAACGTCTGCATTTTGAGGTTCAAAATAGGCCCAAAGCTTGAATATGGCAATATTTGCCGTTTTTCGTGTACTATAGTCCACAGATATTTTGTGATAGGAGGTCCGGACGGAGTTTTTGCCGAAATTTTTTGTGGAGGTCAGTTAAGACCTTATTAATGGGGTGAGTTGGTCCCATGGGGCAAACATTTGCATTTTGAGGTTCAAAATAGGCCCTGAGCGGGAATATGGCCATATTTGCCATTTTCCGTGTACAATAGTCCATGAATTTTTTGTGACTGGAGATCCGAAAGGATTTTTGGCAGAAATTATTTTTGGGGGTCCGTTAAAACCTTATTAATGGCGTGAGTTGGTACCGAGAGGCAAACGTCTGCATTTTGAGGTTTACAATAGGCTCAGAGCGGAAATATGGCCATATTTTCGGTTTTTCGTGTACAATAGTCTACGTATTTTTTGTGATAGGAGTTCCGGACGGTTGTTTGGCCGAAGTTTTTTGTGGTCGTCCGTCAAGTCCTTGTTAATGGCATGAGTTGGTCCCGAGGGGCAAACGTCTGCATTTTGAGGTTCAAAATAGGCCAACAGCGGGAATATGGCCATATTTATCGTTTTTCATGTACTATAGTTCACGGATTTTTGGTGATAGGAGGTCCGAATGGATTTTTTGCTGAAATTGTTCTTTGAGGTCAATTAAGACCTTATTAATGGCGTGAGTTGGTCCCGAGTGGAAAACGTTTGCATTTTGAGGTTCAAAAAAGACCAAGAGCGGGATTATGGCCATGTTTGCCGCTTTCCGTGTACTATAGTCCACAGATTTTTTGTGATAGGAGGTCCGGAAGGACTTTTTGCAAAAAGTTTTTGTAGGGGTCCATTAAGACCTTATTAACGGCGTGAGTTGGTCCCGAGGGAAAACGTCTGCATTTTGAGGTTCAAAATAGGCCCAGAGCGGGAATATGGCCATATTTACCGTTTTCCGTGTACTAAAGTCCACAGATTTTTGGTGATAGGAGGTCCAGACGGATTTTTGGCCGAAAGTTTTTGTGGGGGTCCATTAAGTCCTTATTAATGGCTGAGTTGGTACCGAGGGCCTAATGTCTGCATTTTGAGGTTCAAAATAGGCCCAGAGCGGGAATATGGCCATATTTTTCATTTTTCGTGTACTGTAGTCCACATATTTTTAGTGATAAAAGGTCCGTATGGATTTTTGGCAGAATTTTTTGTGGGGGTTCGTTAAGACCTTATTAATGGCGTGAGTTGGTCCCGAGGGCAAACGTCTGCATTTTGAGGTTCAAAATAGGCCCTGATCGGGAATATGGCCATATTTGTCATTTTTCGTGTACTATAGTCCATGGATTTTTTGTTATAGGACATCCGAAAGGATTTTTTGCCGAAATTATTTTTGGGGGTCCGTTAAGACCTTATTAATGGCGTCAGTTGGTCCCGAGGGGCAAATGTCATCATTTTGAGGTTTAAAATAGACCCAGATCGAAAATATGGCCATAATTGCCGTTTTCCGTGTACAATAGCCCAATGATTTTTTGTGATAAGAGTTTCAGACGGTTTTTTGGCCGAAAGTTTTTGTGGGGGTCCGTCAAGTCCATATTAATGGCATGAGTTGGCCCCGAAGGGCAAACGTCTGCAATTTGAGGTTCAAAATAGACCCAGAGCGGGAAGATGGCCATATTTGCCATTTTCCGTGTACTATAGTCCTTAGATTTTTGGTGATAGGAGGTCTGGATGGATTTTTGGCCGAAACTTTTTGTGGTGGTCCGTTAAGACCTTATTAATGGCGTGAGTTGGTCCCGAGGGGCAAACGTTTGCATTTTGAGGTTGAGTATAGGCCCTGAGCGGGAATATGGCCATATTATTTGTTTTCCGTGTACAATAGTCCACAGACTTTTAATGATAGGAGGTCCACATGGATTTTTTGCCGAAGCTTTTTGTGGGGATCCTTTAAGACTTTATTAATGGCGTGAGTTTTTCCCGTGGGGCAAACGTCTGCATTTTGAGGTTCAAAATAGGCCGAGAGCTGGAATATGGCAATATTTACCGTTTTTCGTGTACTATTGTCCATGGATTTTGGGTGATAGGAGGTCCGTACGGATTTTTGATCGAAATTTTTTGTGGAGGTCAGTTAAGACCTTTTTAATGGAGTGAGTTGGTCCCAAGGGGCAAACGTCTGCATTTTGAGGTTCAAAAAAGGGCAAGAGCGGCAATATTGCTATATTTGTCATTTTCCGTGTAATATAGTCCACTGATTTTTTGTTATAGGAGGTCTGGACGGATTGTTTGCCGAAATTTTTTGTGAGGGTTCGTTAGGATCTTATTAATGGTGTGAGTTGGTCCTCAGGGGAAAGCGCTTGCATTTTAAGGTTCAAAATAGGCCCAGAGCGGGAATATAGCCATATTGTCCATTTTCCGTGAACTATAGTCCACAAATTTTTGGTGATAAGAGGTCCGGACGGATATTTGGCCGAATTTTTTTGTGGGGGTCTGTTTAGACCTTATTAATGGCGTGAGTTGTTCCCGAGGGGCAAACGTCTGATTTTGAGGATCAAAAAAGTCAAAGAACGGGAATATGGCAATATTTGCCGTTTTTCGTGTACTATTGTCCACGGATTTTTTTTGATAGGAGGTCCGGACGGATTTTTGGCCTAAATATTTTGTGGGGGTCCGTTAAGACCTTATTAATGGGATGAGTTGGTCCAGGGGCAAATGTCTGCATTTTGAGATTGAAAATAGGCCCAGAGCAGGAATATGGCCATATTTGTCATTTTCCGTGTACTATTATAGTCCACGGATTTTTAATAATAAGAGGTCCAGACGGATTTTATCCAAAAATTTTTGTGGGGGTCCGTTAAGACCTTATTAATGGCGTGAGATGGTCCCGAGTGGGAAACAAATGCATTTTGAGGTTAAAAAGAGGCCCAGAGCGGGAATATGGCAATATTTGCCGTTTTTCGTGTACTATAGACCATGGATTTTTGTTGATAAGTGGTCTGCACGGATTTTTGGCTGAAAGTTTTTGTGAATCTATGTTAAGACCTTATTAATGGCGTGAGTTGGTCACGATGGGCAAACGTGTTCATTTTGAGGTTCAAAATAGGCCTAGAGCGGGAATATGACCATATTTGCCGTTTTCCTTGTACTTGTAGTCCACAGATTTTTGGTGATAGGTAGTCCGGACGGGTTTTTGGCCAAATTTTTTGTGCGGGTCCATTAAGACCTTATTAATAGCGTGAGTTGGTCCCTAAGGACAAACGTCTGCATTTTGAAGTTCAAAATAGGCCCAGAGCAGGAATATGGCCGTATTTGTCGTTTTCCGTGTACTATTGTCCATGGATTTTTTGTGATAGGAAGTCCAGACGGGTTTTTTGCCGAAATGCTTTTGTGGAAGTCCGTTAAGACCTTATTAATGGTGTGTGTTGGTCACGAGGGGTATACGTCTGTATTTTGAGGTTCAAAATAGACCTGGAGCGGGAATATGGCCATATTTGTAGTTTTTCGTGTACTATAGTTCACGGGTTTTTGGTGATAGGAGGTCCGAACGAATTTTTGGTCGAACATTTTTGTGGGCGTCCGTTAGGACCTTATTTATGGCGTGAGTTGGTCCCGAGGGGAAAACGTCTGCATTTTGAAGTTCAAAATAGGCCCAGAGCGGGAATATGACCATATTTGCTGTTTTTCGTGTACTATAGTCCACAGATTTATGGTGATAAGTGGTCCGGACGGATTTTTGGCTTAAAATTTTTGTGGGGGTCCGTTAAGACCTTATTAATGGCGTGAGTTGGTCCCGAGGGGCAAACGTCTGCATTTTGAGTTTCAAAATAGGCCCAGAGTGGGAATATGGCCATATTTGCCATTTTCCGTGTACTATAGTCCACGGATTTTTAATGATAGGAGGTCCAGACGGATTGTATCCAAATTTTTTTTTGGAGGTCCGTTAAGACCTTATTGATGGCGTGAGATGGTCCCGAGGGGGAAACGAATGCATTTTGAGGTTAAAAAGAGGCCCAGAGCGGGAATATGGCAATATTTGACGTTTTCCGTGTAATATAGACCATGGATTTTTGGTGATAAGAGGTCCGCACTGATTTTTGGCCGAAATTTTTTGTGAGGCTATGTTAAGACCTTATTAATGGCGTGAGTTGGTCACGATGGGCAAACGTCTTCATTTTGAGGTTCAAAATAGGCCTAGAGCGGGAATATGACCATATTACCGTTTTTCGTGTAATTGTAGTCCACAGATTTTTGGTGATAGGTAGTCCGGATGGGTTTTTAGCCAAATTTTTTGTGGGGGTTCGTTAAGATCTTATTATTAGCGTGAGTTGGTCCCTAAGGAAAAACGTCTGCATTTTGAGGTTCAAAATAGGCCCAGAGCGGGAATATGGCCATATTTGCCGTTTTCCGTGTACTATTGTCCATGGATTTTTGGTGATAGGAAGTCCGGACGGGTTTCTTGCCGAATTGTTTTTGTGGGAGTCCGTTAAGACCTTATTAATGGTGTGTGTTTGTCCCGAGGGGTATGCGTCTGCATTTTGAATTTCAAAATAGGCCCGGAACGGGAATATGGCCTTATTTACTGTTTTCCGTGTACTATAGTTCACGGGTTTTTGGTGATAGGAGGTCCGGACGAAATTTTTGCCGAAAGTTTTTGTGGGCGTCTGTTAGGACCTTTTTTATGGCGTGAGTTGGTCCCGAGGGGCAAACGTCTGCATTTTGAGGTTTAAAATAGGCCCAGAGCGGGAATATGGCCATATTTGCCATTTTCCGTGTAATATAGTCCACGGATTTATGGTGATAACTAGTCCGGATGGGTTTTTGGCCTAAATTTTTTAATGGGGGTCCGTTAAGATCTTATTAATGGCGTGAGTTCGTCCCGAGGGGAAAACGTCTGCATTTTAACTTTAAAAATAGGCCAAGAGCGGGAATATGGCCATATTTGCCGTTTTCAGTGTACTATAGTCCACATATTTTTAATGATAGGAGGTCCAGACGGATTTTATCCAAAAATTTTTGTGGGGGTTCGTTAAGACCTTATTAATGGCGTGAGATGGTCCCGAGGGGGAAACGAATGCATTTTGAGGTTAAAAAGAGGCCCAGAGCGGGAATATGGCAATATTAGACGTTTTCTGTGTACTATAGACCATGGATTTTGGGTGATAAGAGGTCCGCACTGATTTTTGGGCGAAATTTTTTGTGGGGCTATGTTAAGACCTTATTAATGGCGTGAGTTGGTCACGATGGGGAAACGTGTTCATTTTGAGATTCAAAATAGGCCTAGAGCGGGAATATGACCATATTTGCCGTTTTCCGTGTACTTGTAAACCACAGATTTTTTGTGATAGGTAGTCCGGACGGGATTTTGGCCAAATTTTTTGTGGGGGTCCGTTAAGACCTTATTAATGGCGTGAGTTAGTCCTTAGGGACAAACGTCTGCATTTTGAGGTTCAAAATAGGCCCAGAGCGGGAATATGGCCATATTTGCCGTTTTCCGTGTACTATTGTCCATGGATATTTGGTGATAGGAAGTCCGGACGGGTTGTTGGCTGAAATGTTTTTGTGGGGGCCCGTTAAAACCTTATTAATGGTGTGAGTTGGTCCCGAGGGGTATACCTCCGCATTTTAAGTTTCAAAATAGGCCCGGAGCGGAAATATGGCCATGTTTGCTGTTTTCCGTGTACTATAGTTCACGGGATTTTGGTGATAGGAGGTCCGGAAAAAATTTTGGCCGAAAGTTTTTGCTGGTGTCCGTTTGGACCTTATTTTTGGCGTGAGTTGGTCCCGAGGGGCAAACGTCTGCATTTTGAGGTTCAAAATAAGCACAGAGCGGGAATATGGCCATATTGTTGGTGAAAAGAGGTCCGGACGGATTTTTTGCCGAATATTTTTGTGGGGGTCCGTTAAGACCTTATTAATGGCGTGAGTTCGTCCCGAGGGGAAAACGTCAGCATTTTGAGGTTCAAAATAGGTCTAGAGCGAGAATATGGCAATATTTGCCGTTTTACTTGTACTTTAGTCTACGAATTTTTGATGATAGGTGATCCGGACGGGTTTTTGGCCGAACTTTTTTGTGGGGGTCCGTTAAGACCTTATTAATTGCGTGAGTTTTTCTCAAGGGGCAAACGTCTGTATTTTGAGTTTCAAAATAGGCCAAGAGCCGGAATATTACCATATTTGCTGTTTTCTGTGTACTTTTGTCCACGGATTTTTAATGATAAGAGGTCGAGACAGATTTTTGGACTAAATGTTTTGTGGGGGTCCGTTATGACCTTATTAATGACGTGAGTTTGTCCCGAGGGGTAAACGTCTGCATTTTGAGTTGCAAAATAGGCCTAGAGCGGGAAAATGGCAATATTTGTTGTTTTTCGTGTACTATAGTCCATTGATATTTGGTGATAGGAGGTCCGGACGGATATTTTGCCGAAAGTTTTTGTGGGGATCCGTTAACACCTTATTAATGGCGTGAGTTCGTCCCGAGGGGAAAACGTCAGCATTTTTAGGTTCAAAATAGGTCCAGAGCGGGAATATGTCCATATTTGCCGTTTTACGTGTACTTTAGTCTATGGATTTTTGATGATAGGTGGTCCGGACGGGTTTTTGGCCGAACTTTTTTTTGGGGGTCCGTTAAGACCTTATTAATTGCTTGAGTTGGTCTCAAGGGGCAAACGTCTGTATTTTGAGTTTCAAAATATGCCTATAGCTGGAACATTTCCATATTTGTCGTTTTCTGTGTACTATAGTCACCGGATTTTTGGTGATAGGAGGTCCGAACGGGTTTTTGCCGAAATATTTTTTGGGGGTCCGTTAAGACCTTATTAATGGCGTGAGTTGGTCCATATGAGCAAATGTTTGCATTTTGAGGTTAAAAAAAGTAAAAGAGCAGGAATATGGCCATATTTTCCGTTTACCGTGTTCTATAGTCCACGGATTTTTTGTGATAGATGTCCGTACGGATTTATTTGCCGAATGTTTTTGTGGGGGTCCGTTAAGACCTTATTAATGGCGTGAGTTGGTCCGGAGGAGCACACGTCTGCATTTTGAGGTTCAAAAAAGTCAAAGAGCAGGAATATGGCCATATTTGCCATTTTCCGGGTACTATAGTCCACGGATTTTAAGTGATAGGAGGTCCGTACAGATTTTTTGCTGAAATTTTTGTGGGGGTCCGTTCAGACCTTATTAACGGCATGAGTTGGTCCCGATGGAACAAACGTCTGCATTTTGAGTTTCAAAATAGGCCCTGAGCGGGAATATGGCCATATTTGCCATTTTCCGTCTACTATAGTCCATGGATTTTTCGTGATAAGAGGTCCGCACGGATTTTTTGCAAAATTTTTTTGTGGTGATCCGTTAAGACCTTATTAATGGCATGAGTTGGTCCCGAGTGGCAAACGTCAGTATTTTGAGGTTCAAAATATGCCCAGAGCAGGAATATGGCCATATTTGACATTTTTCGTGTTCTATAGTCCACGGATTTTTCGTGATAAGAGGTCCGGATGGATTTTTTGCCGAAACTTTTTGTGGGGATCCGTTAAGACCTTATTAATGGTGTGAGTTAGTCCCGAGCGGATAACATCTGCATTTTGAGGTTCAAAAAAATGAAAGAGCGGGAATATGGCCATAATTGCCATTTTCCGTGTACTTTTATCCACGGATTTTTGATGATAGGTGGTCCGGACGGATTTTTGGCCAAATGTTTTTGTGGGGGTCCGTTAAGACCTTACTAATGGCGTGAGTTGGTGTCGAGGGGCAAACGTCTTCATTTTGAGGTTAAAAAAAGTGAAAGAGCGGGATTATGGCCATATATGCTGTTTTCCATGTACTATAGTCCAATGATTTTTGGTGATAAGAGGTCCGGACGAATTTTTGGCCGAAATATTTTGAGGAGTTCCGCTAAGATCTTATTAATGGCGTGAGTTGGTCCTCATCGGCAAGCATCTGCATTTTGAGTTTCAAAATAGTCCCAAAGCGGGAATTTTGACATATTTGCCATTTTTTGTGTACTATAATCTACGGATTTTTGGCCGAAATTTTTGGTGGGGGTCCGTTAAGACCTTATTAATAGCGTGAGTTGGTCCCGATGGGACAAACGTCTCCATTTTGAGGTTTAAAATGGGCCCATAGCGGGAATATGACCATATTTGCCGTTTTCCGTGAACTTTAGTCCACAGATTTTTTGTGATAGGGGTCCGGATGGATTTTAGGTCGAAATTTTTAGTGAGGGTTCACTTAGACCTTATTAAATGCGTGAATTGGTCCCGAGGGGAAAACGTCTGCATTTTAAGGTTCAAAATAAGCCTAGAGCGGGAATATGGCAGTATTAGCCGTTTTCTATGTACTATAGTCCATGGATTTTTGGTGATAAGAGGTCCGGACAGATTTTTGGCCGAAATTTTTTTTGGGGGTCCGTTATGACCTTATTAATGGCGTGAGTTTATCCCGAGAGGCAAACATCTGCATTTTGAGGTTCAAAATAGGCGCTAAGCGAGAATATGACCATATTTGCCGTTTTCCGTGTACTATAGTCCACGAATTTTTGGTGATAGGAGGTCCGGACGGATTTTTGGCTGAAATTTTTTGTGGGGGTACGTTATGATCTTATTAATGGCGTGAGTTTGTTTCGAAGGGCAAACGTCTACATTTTGAGGTTAAAAATAGTCCCAGAGCGGGAATATGGCCATATTTGTAGTTTTCCATGTTCTATAGTCCACAATTTTTTTGTGATAGGAAGTCCGTATGTTTTTTTTGCCTAAATTTTTTGTGGGGGTCTGTTAGACCTTATTAATGGCGTGAGTTGGTCCCAAGGGGCAAACGTCTGCATTTTGAGGTTCAAAATAGGCCCAGAGCGGGCATATGGCCATATGTTTCGTTGTCCGTGTACTATAGTCCACGAATTTTTGGTGATAGGAGGTCTGGACAAATTTTTGGCCTAAAGTTTTTGTGGGGGTCCGTTAAGACCTTATTAATGGCGTAAGTTGGTCCCAAGGGGAAAACGTCTGCATTTCGAGGTTCAAAACAGGCCCAGAGCGAGAATATTACCAGATTTGCCATATTCTTTGTACTATAGTCCACTGATTTTTGGTGATAGGAGGTCCGGATTGATTTTTAGCCGAATTTTTTTTGGGGGTTCGTTAAGGCCTTATTAATGGCGTGAGTTGGTCCCGAAGGGCATTCATCTGCATTTTGAGGTTCAAATGAGGCCCTTGAGTGGGAATATGACCATATTTGCCATTTTTCGTGTATTATATTCCACGGATTTTTGGTGATAAGAGGTCCGCACGGATTTTTGGCCGAAATTATTTTTGGGGGTCCGTTAAAACCTTATTTATGGCGTGAGTTTGTCCCGAGGGGCAAACGTCTGCATTTTGAGGTTCAAAATAGGACCAGAGAGGGAATATGGTCATATTTGCCATTTTCCGTGTACAATAGTCCACGAATTTTTTGTGATAGGAGGTCTGGACAGATTTTTGACCGAAATTTTTTGTGGCGTCCGTTATGACCTTATCAATGGCGTGAGTTGGTCTCGAAGGGCAAACGTCTACATTTTGAGGTGCAAAATAGGCAAGAGTGGGAATATGGCCATATTTGCCGTTTTCCATGTACTATAGTCCACGGATTTTTTGCTGAAAGTTTTTGTAGGGTTCTGTTAAGACCTTATTAATGGCGTGTGTTGATCCAGAGGGGCAAACATCTTAATTTTGAGGTTCAAAATAAGCAAGAGCGGAAATATGGCCATATTTGCCTTTTTTCGTGTACTATAGTTCACAGATTTTTTGTGATAGGAGGTCCGAACGGATTGTTGGCCGAAATATTTTTTGGGGGTCTGTAAAGACCTTATTAATGGCGTGAGTTGGTTTCGAGGGGAAAACGTCTGCATTTTGAGGTTCTGAATAGGTCCAGAATGGGAAAATGGCCATATTTGCCATTTTCCGTGTACTATAGTCCACAGATTTTTGGTGATAAGAGGTCCGGACTGATTTTTGGACGAAAGTTTTTGTGGGAGTCTGTTAAGACCTTTTTAATGGCTTGAATTGGTCCCGAGGGGAAAACGTCTGCTTTTTGAGGTTCAAAATAGGCCCAGAGCGGGAATATAGCCATATATGCCGTTTTCCGTGTACTATAGTCCACAAAATTTTGGTGATAGGAGATCCGGACTGATTTTTAGCCGAAATTTTTTGTGGAGGTCCGTTAAGACCTTAATAAAGGGATGAGTTAGTACCGAGGGGCAAACGTTTGCATTTTGAGGTTAAAAATAGGCCTAGAGCGGGAATATGACCATATTTGCTGTTTTTCTGTGTACTATTGTCCACAGATTTTTGTGATAGGAGGTCCGGACAGATTTTTGGTCGAAATTTTTTGTGTGGGTCTGTTAAAACCTTATCAATGGCGTAGTTTGACCCGAGGAGAAAACGTCTGCATTTTGAAGTTTAAAATATGCCCAGAGCGGGAATATGGCCATATTTTCCTTTTTCTGTGTACTACAGTCCACAGATTTTTGGTGATAGGAGGTCCGGACGGATTTTTTGCTGAAAGTTTTTTTGGTGGTCAGTTAAGACCTTATTACAAGCGTATGTTGGTCCCGAGCGGAAAACGTCTGCATTTTGAGGTTCAAAATAGGCCCAGAACGGGAATATGGCCATATTTTCCATTTTCGTGTACTATAGTCCACGGATTTTTGGTGATAGATGGTCCAGATGGATTTTTGGCCGAAAGTTTTTGTGGGGGTGCATTATGACATTATTAATGGCGTGAGTTGGTCCCGAGGGGCAAACGTCTGCATTTTGAGGTTCAAAATAGGCCCAGAGCAGGATTATGGCCATATTTGTCATTTTCCATGTACTATAGTCCACAGGGTTTTGGTCATAGGAGGTCCGGACGGATTTTTTGCCGAAATTAATTGTGGGGGTCCGTTAAGAACTTATTAATGGCGTGAGTTGGTCCCAAGGAGCAAACGTCTGCATTTTGAGGTTCAAAATAGGCCGATAGAGTGAA
>JAGDQO010002839.1:0-44458 GCA_018342035.1 Solanum appendiculatum
CCATGCTTTTGATTTGAATATGCTTAATTCCATAAAATCATCCTTAGATCATTCATAAATCATACATGGATTCATAGAGATTTCATAAAATTCATCACTTCATAATGCAACCCACCAATCAAAGTATAGATTTGGAAATTTGGGGAAATAGCATGGGTTCATCCAATTCTACATCAACTGATATAAATCACGCTAATTCGTGCACTAAATTATTTTATCACACTAGATCGTGTACTAGAAATCATAAAATTAACAATTGGAAATCATAATTGAACAACCCATATGAATTGATCAAAACCCTAATTTAATTGGGTAATTGAACCTTGAAAACTTGAAGAAACTAGGGACCCATTGGAGGAAAGGGCTCCAAATGGTGAATGCCAACATATCTCAACAAAGCCCACAAGAAATTGCTAGAAATTAATGGTCTTTTTCCTTGAAACTTGAGAGAACTTTTCTAGAGAGAGAAATATTTGGGAGAGGAGAAATTTGGGAATGACTTAGAATGAGTAAAATTAGACTTAGGAAATATATATAGGGTCTGGGTTAATGGTATAACCGACTTAGATTAGGAGTTAATCATTTAGGGAAAAGACCAAAAAGCCCTTAAATAATAACTTTCGAGGTCCATCTACGGTCTGTAAGTCCATCGACGGACCCTCCTGCTCTTCCATTAATTGATTCAGACACCTCAATTTAGGCCCTAAAATTTTTGCTAAGTCTGGAGGGGATCTATGAGACCCACCTACGGACCGTACATTTGACGACGACTCGTCCTGTTGCTCCGTAGGTCAAAGTTCAGAAACTTTGAAATTCTTAAGGATTTCCAGTGGCATCGACGGTTCCAACCTATGGCCCGTCATTCCACCTACGGATGGTCCGTAGGTGGCCTCCGTAGTCACTGGTACCAGATTTTTGAAAAGCTGCATTTTCTTTCTATGAAAACTTGGGGTGTTACAATATCTTCCCTTTTGGAACATTTGTTCTATAATGAGAATCAAGACATCAGTAAAAGGGTAAGATTAAGAGCTAACAACCCAAGCTAGCATGCAATCACATAATTGACATATCAGAGGAGGAAACATCAACTCCAAGCTAAAGCATGTTGAACACACCATTTCATGATGATTTTATGAAACTCATACTCAATGCACATAATCATAGATAAATCAATTATGCTAGCTTATTTTCACACATTAGACTCTTCATGAACATGCATAATCAAGGAATAATGTAAATGACTAAAACACATGAGACCAAAAGAATGAACCATAAGGTACTAGGTACCTGAAGCTAGAGTAGGATCGGAAGGAAACATATGAGGATATCGGGACATCATATTTGCCTCGGCCTTGACCTCCCAAGTAGCACCCTCAACTAGTTGGTTCCTCCAAAGAACTTTTACGGAAGCAACATCTTTATTTCTTATCTTTCGGACTTGCCGGTCTAAAATCTCAACCGGAACATCTTCATAGGAAAGACAATCCTTTATGCCAAGATTCTCCAATGGCACTAAAGATGTCGGATCACCAACACATTCCTTCAACAATGAGACATGGAAAACCGGATGTACTGATACCAAATCATTAGGCAAGTCAAGCTCATAAGCAACCTTACCAACACGTCTCACAATCTGATAAGGGCCTACATAATGGGGACTAAACATCCCTTTCTTCCCGAATCTCATCACAACCTTCATGGGTGAAATTTTCAAGTAAACCCAATCATCAACATCAAATTCTAAATCTCTCCTTCTAACGTCGGCATAGGACTTTTGCCGACTTTGGGCCGTTTTCAACCTTTCTCTAATAAACCAAACATTTTCCATAGCCTCATGTACCAACTCGGGGCCTATTAAATTAACTTCACCAATTTCAAATCGACCTATAGGAGATCTACACATCCTACCATAAAGAGCCTCAAATTGAGCCATACCAATGCTAGAATGGTAGCTATTATTATAAGAAAATTCAATTAAAGGCAAATGATCATCCCAATTACCCTTGAAATCAATTACACAAGCCCTCAACATATCTTCCAAAGTTTTGATAGTACGCTCCGCTTGCCCATCGGTTTGGAGATAAAAGGTCGTACCAAGCTTAACACAAGTACCAAGACCTTTTTTGAAAGACTTCAAGAATTGAGAAGTGAATTGTGCACCATGATCGGAAATAATGGATAAAGGCACTCCATGTAGCCTAACCATCTCCCTCAAATAAAATTAGCATAATCCTCCGCCGAATAAGAGGTTTTGGTGGTAATGAAATGGACTGATTTCGTCATACAATCTACAACAACCCAAATCGAATCATATTGCCGCCGGGTGCGGGGTAAACCAACAATAAAGTCCATGTTCACATCTTCCCACTTCCAAGTGCGAATACTAATATCTTTGGTCAAACCTCCCAGTTTTTGATGCTCGACATAGCCACAAATTCCGCAATATCCTTCTTCATCCCATTCCACCAATAGATCTCCCGCAACTCACAGTACATCTTGGTAGCTCCCGGGTGAATGGAATATCGGGAACTATGGGCATCCAATAATATTTGTCCTCTTAAGTATTCTACACTGGGAACACACAAACAACCTTGATAGCGAAGTACACCACCTCCCCCTTGGGAGAAAGCCTCTACGGACTTTTTGAGCACCGCTTCCTTCATATAAACCAAATTAGGATCAAGATCTTCTTTAGCCTTTACATCATGCAAAAAACATGATTTAGAACCATTGTGAACTGTCATGACCAAATGTACCCCCCTAGATGTGACATGGCGTACAAGACCCCGAGAGGCCTCATACAAGCCACTTAGCATACATTACATGCAAGATAATAGAGAATAAAAGTTCAAAAGAGAATTTAATATCAAAGCTTTTAAAAGAAACAACGTAATTCTACATCTCATGTCTCAAAGCCAATCTAATATAAAGAAAAAGGTTTGGGATGTAACCCAATACACTTCAAAGATTGTAACGAAATACAAGAAAAACAAGTAAGAGCTAGGGTATGTCCTCAGATGGATGAGAACTCACCAAGTCTTCTATCAACTCTCTAATCAAGCTCTAGCCATGAGTGGAAGGTGAATCGCCACGTCCTACACAAAAGAAGTTAATGTAGGCAAAAGTATGCGTTAGCACAATTAAGTACTAAGTATGATAGCAATGCACATAAACACATAAATCATGCTAGAGAGAGAGACATAATCATGACATGCAATGGCCAAGCTAAAAACATGATAAACATGAAAAACATGAAACATAAAGCACATATTAAGGCCAAAGAAAGCTAAATCATCTTTCTTTGTTTTCTTTTCTTCATCATGAGAACACTTGTTCATTAACTTGCGGGGAATAGCCTTAACCGACATATAAGACCATGTGAGCTATCAACACGGAATCCGGTGTCTACCTCACACTGAAAAGAGGCGTCCTACTTCCCAAGGTAAGAGCATGAACTTCTTAGCTTATGTGGATCCACTAGCTAATATCTACTTAAAGACAACATCCAATGATGGCAACATAGTTTATGGGATAGAGATTGTTGTAGGAGACTCGGCCTCAACTAACGGTAGAGCTCCATCTAGAAAACCTGGCCTTTAGTAGTGGGAGAGCTTTCACTAAAAGACTCGGCCTCTACTAACAGGAGGGCATCCTTCTCAATATTCACTAGGTGCTAAGCATAATTCCTATAGATTAGTCATTAACAAATTATATCATTAAACATTACAAGGTACAACAAGGGTTACCAATTCAAGCTAAAATCATGCTTATAGACGTTTCATCTTTCATGGACTTTGCCCAAGCTTACATCATTAGAATTGCTCCTTAAGAACATGGGTAATCACCTCTTTGTTCATCTTTTATCATAGTGAGAAAATTACGTGAGAAAACCTTTCACTACTCAACCATAGCTTCATCATAACATAAATTTGGTACTTTACTCTCAAAGTACCCTTAATTCATCATGCTCATATTTCATAGTTCATATGGGTTCATGCAAGTTCAACTCATATCATGCAATTCTCTGCAAGCTCATGCATAGAAGGGCATAATTAGGACAATTTACCCATACTTGAAGGAACTCACATAACAGAGGAAAATCATGCTTTGACTTGATCATGCTAAATTCATAAGATTATCCTCAATTCATTCATAATTCAAGCTTAATTTCAAAGAGAATTCATAAACTTCATCAAATCATAGCACAACCCAACAATCAAATCATACATTATCAAATTGGGGAGAATTGACTTGGGATCATGGGTGTTCATGAAATCTTTAGATAAAATCATGTAATTCACACTAATTTGTGCACTAAGTTACTTTATCATGCAAGATCGTGCACTACACATCATAAAATCAATAATTGGAATCATAATTGAAGAACCCACAATGATTGATCACAAACCCTAATTCAATTGGGTTAGAGTAAACCTTTAAATATCATGAAGAAGAGGGAGGGCCCATTGGAGGAAAGGACTCCTAATGGTGAACACTATCATACCTCAAAGAAATCCACAAGAAATTGGAGAAGATTGAAGGTCTTTAATGGAGGATTCAAGCTTTCTTCTTCTTCCTTGAAGCTTGAGAAAGTTTCTTTTAGAGAGAGAAATATTTGAGAGGAGAGCTTAGGAATGAGTTAAAATGAAAGAAATTAGGCTTAGAAACTATTTATAGGTCTTAGATTAAGGGTATAATCGACTTAGCTTAATAGGTAAACAACTATGAAAAAGACAAAAAAGCGCTTAATTTAAAACTTTCAAGGCCAATCGACGGACAGGATCTACGGTTCATACATCATTTGACGGACCGTCCTGCTCTTCCATCAATTGATTCATAAATTCTGGAAGGCATCTACGAAACCCATCTACGGCCCGTCAACTAAACTACGAACAGTCCTGCTATTTCGTAGATCAAAGTTCAGAAACTTTGAAATCTTGAAAGTTCATAGAGCCATTGACGGTCCCCACCTACGGCCCGTCAATCAATCTACGGCCCGTAGGTGGCCTCTGTAGGTCACTGTCTTCAGGTGAGTACTGCATTTTTAAGTTCTTTTGAAGCTTTGAGTATTACAATATCTCCCCTTGGGAACATTCATCCTCGAATGAGAATCAAGACATCATGAAAAGGGTAATAGACACGGACAAATAGCCCAACCTAGCATGCAATCGCACAAGTGCACATATCCGAGGAGGAAACATCAACTCCAAGCTAAAGCATGATCAACACATCATATCATGAAGACTTTATGCAACTCATTCTCAAATGCACATAATCATACAAGACTCTTCATGAATATGCATAATAAAGGAATCATGGAAATCAACTATGACACATTAGATCAAAAGAATGAACCATGAGGATCAAGATACCCCAAGCTAGAGTAGGATCGTAAGGAAAGAGATGAGGATATCGGGACATCATATCAGCCTCGGCCTCCTAAGTAGCTCCCTCAACTAATTGATTCCTCAAAAGAATTTTCACGGAAGCAACTTCTTTATTTCTTAACTTTCGGACTTGCCAGTCAAAAATCTCAACCGAAACTTCTTCATAGGAAAGACTATCTTTTATGCAAAGATTCTCTAATGGCACTATAGAGGTCAGACCACCAACACACTTTTTCAACAGGGAGACATGGAAACCCGGATGCATCGATGCCAAATCAATAGGCAAGTCAAGCTCATAAGCATCCTTACCAACACATCTCAAAATCTGATAGGGGCCTATATAAAGGGGACTAAGCTTCCCTTTCTTCCCAAATCTCATTACACCCTTCATGAGTGACATTTTCAAGTAAACACAATCATCAACATCGAATTCTAATTCTCTTCTTCTAACAATGGCATAGGACTTTTGTGGACTTTGGGCAGTTTTCAACCTTTTCCTAATAAATCAAACTTTCTCCATAGCCTCATGCACCAACTCCGGGCCTATCAAAGAAACTTCACCAACTTCAAACCAACCTATAGGAGATCTACACCTTCTACCATAGAGAGCCTCAAATGGAGCCATACCAATACTTGAATGGTAGCTATTAATAAAAGCAAACTAAATCAAAGGCAAGTGATCATCCCAAGTACCCTTAAAATCAATTACACAAGCTCTCAACATATCTTTCAAAGTTTGAATAGTACGCTCCGCTTGTCGATCGATTTGGGGATGAAAGGCCGTACTAAGCTTAACACGAGTACCAAGACCTTTTTGGAATGACTTCTAAAATTTAGAAGTAAATTGTGCACCACGATCGGAGATGATGGATAAAGGCAGTCCATGCACCCTAATAATCTCCCTCAAATACAACTTAGCATAATCCTCCCCCGAATAAGAAGTCTGGACGGGAATGAAATGGGCTAACTTCGTCATTCTATCAACAACAACCCAAGTCGAATCGTATTGTCTCCTCGTGCAAGGCAAACCCACAATAAAATCCGTATTAACATCTTCCCAGTTCCAAGTAGGGATACTAATATCTTGGTCAAACCTCCTAGCCTTTGATGCTCAACTTTCACTTGTTGACAATTAGGGCACTTAGCCATAAACTCTGCAATATCTTTCTTCATTCCGTTCCATCAATAAATTTTCCACAAGTCACGGTACATTTTGGTAACTCCGGGTGGATGGAATATCGAGAACTATGGGCTTTCGATAAAATTTTCTCTCTTAAACCCTCTACATTAGGAACACACAAACGACATTTGTATCAAAGCACACCATCTCCCCTTGGGAGAAAACCTCTATGAACTTCTTGAGTGCCGCTTCCTTTAGTTCAACCAAGTTAGGATCAAGGCCTTTCTTAGCTTTCACATTATGCACAAAAAATAAGTCGGAACCCTTGTGAACCGTAACACCACCTTTAGTAGAATCAACCAATCTAACACTCAATCGAGCCAATCTATGGATATTATGAACCAACTCTTTCTTACCATCCTCAACATGAGCAACACTACCCATAGATAATCGACTAAGAGCATCCGCCACCACATTAGCCTTATCGGGGTGATAGAGAACACTCCTATCATAGTCTTTTAACAACTCGAGCCACTTTCTTTTTGGGAGATTCAAATCTTTTTGTTTAAACACATATTGCAAACTCTTATGGTCGGTGAAGACATCTACATGTACCCCATACAAATAATGTCGCCATATTTTCAAATCAAACACAATTGCCGCTAATTCGAAGTCATGAATAGGATAGTTCTTTTTGTGCACCTTAAGTTGCCTTGAAGCATAAGCAATGACTTTCCCATTTTTCATAAGAATAATCCTAGCCCAATTCTCGAGGCATCACAATAAACCACAAAACCATCGAATCCTTCCGGTAGAGTCAATATCGGAGCCAAAGTAAGTCGATCCTTCAACTCTTGGAAACTGTTCTCACATGTTTCGAACCATACGAAATTAACCTTCTTTTGAGTCAAAGCCATCAATGGAGATGCAATCGAAGAAATCCCTTCAACAAACTTTCTATAATAACCGGCTAAGCCCAAGAAACTACGGATATCCGAAGGTGATAAAGGTCTAGGCCAATTCTTAACCGCTTCCGTCTTCTTAGGATTTACCTCAATGCCCTTATTGGACACAATGTGACAAAGAAAAGCCACGGACCTTAACCAAAACTCACATTTACTAAACTTCGCAAAAAGTTGTTGGTCCTTGAGGACTTGCAACACAATCCCCAATGATTAACATGATCACCCTTATTCTTTGAGTAGATCAAAATGTCATCAATAAACACAATCACAAACATGTCGAGGTATTGCTTAAACACTCTATTAATCAGGTCCATAAATGCGGCCTGAGCATTTCTCAACCCAAACAACATAACCAAGAACTCGTAGTGACCATACCTAGTCCGAAAGGCCATTTTCGGAATGTCATCTTCTTTCACCCTTAATTGGTGATAGCCCAAACGAAGGTCGATTTTAGAGAAATAACTAGCCCCTTGAAGTTGATCAAACAAGTCATCTATCCTTGGTAGAGGATTATAATTATTAATGGTAACCTTTTTCAATTGGCAATAGTCAATACATATACAGAATTAACCATCTTTCTTCCTTAGAAACAAGACCGGAGCACTCCATGGAGAAATTCATAGTCTGATGAAACCCTTATCCAACAAGTTTTTCAACTGCTCTTTTAGTTGCTTAAGTACCGCCGGAGATATTCTATAAGGAGGAATAGAAATAGGTTGCGTATCGAGGAGAAGGTCAATACGAAATCTATTTCCCTTTTGGGAGGAATACCGGGCAAGTCATCGGGAAACACTTCCAGAAACTCATTAAAAACGGGGACTAACCCAAGAGTAGGGGTGTCAGAATCTATATCCCTCACCCTAAAAAGATGGTAAATGCACCCCTTTGAGATCATCTTTCTATCTTTTAGATAAGAAACAAATTGACCTTAAAGCATAGAATTTCCCCCCTTCCACTCTAGGATAGGCTCATTTGGGAATTAAAATTTGACCATTCAGGTGCTATAATCAATCGAGGCATAACAAGCATGCAACCAATCCATGCCAAGAAAAACATCAAAATCTAGCATATCAAGCTCTACAGGATCAACATGAGTGACTCTATGGGATAAGGAGATGGACAATCTCTATAAACTCTCTTAGCCATAATAGATTCTCCAATTAGAGTAGAGACACGAAAATTATCTAGCAACACATCTGAAACAACATCAAACCTCATAGCCACATATGTCGTCACAAAAGACAAGGTGGCACTGGGATAAAGCAAATCATAAACATCAAAATGGAAAACAATTAACATACCGGTAACCACATCGTGAGAGCTCTCTTGCTCATGACGAGCCTAAAGTGCATAAAATTGGTTTTGCTTCTGAGCATTCGAACCTGATCCTCTAGGTGGAGCTTGCTTATTCTCCCTTCCCTTGGCCATGAGAGATGGACAATCCCTCATCTTGTTACCACTCTTTCCACAATTATAACCACCATCCGTACCGGCTAGACATCTTCCCTCATGCATTTTCCCACACTTGGCACAAGGAGCTAATAAAGAACCACCATTATTCCCTCCTTGAGACTTGGGGTTGGACACCCTATGATTGTTGAACTTCGGAGGAGCATTGGATGAGGCTTCGCCGGAGAACCTTTGTCGAAATCTAGGATGACCATGTCCATCGAACCTTGCATGTGAAAAGTTATCAACTCCGGTCCTAGCCCTCTTTGTCTCTCTAGACCTTTCCTTAAGCTTTTCTTCCTCCCTTTGTTGAGCATACACCATAACACGAGAAATATCCATATCATTAACGAGCATAGCAGTACGGCATTCTTTAACCAACATTTTCGACACCCCCGAAAGAAACTTACTCATTGTTGCCCTTGAATCGGCAAAGATGGAAGGAGCATATAGGGACAATTGTGTGAACTTAGAAGCATACACTTTCACACTCATATTTCCTTGTCGAAGATTGATGAACTCAAGCACCTTTGCCTCCCTCATTTCAAAGGGAAAGAACCTATCAAAGAAAGCAACCTTGAACTTCTCCCAATCAAGAGGACCCTCATTAACCACCCTCTCATTCTTCCAATGATTGAACAAAATTTGGGAAACACCCTTGAGTTGATAAGCGGCCAACTCTACCTTTTCTTCTGGCGTCACACCCATGATCATCAACACTTTATATACTTCATCAATGAATTCTTGAGGATCTTCCTCAACCTTACAGCCATGGAATTCCAGAGGATTCATCCTCATAAAGTCCTTCACTCTTGATGCCACCGTACCCATATTTGGGTTCACGGGAGCCACCACCTCTCTATTGGCTTGAGCCGTCACGGCTTGAGCCAACACTTGGAAAGCAGCCCTAAACTCTGCATTAGTCACTGGTTCAACCAAAGGGTCGTCTTGAACTTGAGGATCTTGAGAAGGAGCTTCTTGTTCCACATTCTCTCCCATGTTTCTTGTAGCATAAGCTCTTCGGGTCTCCATATCCTGAAATTCATAGGATAGGGATTAGGAGAGAGACTTATACAGTTAAACTCTGTAGCACAACTTAGGAGTAATGAAAGAAGTGGAATTTCTTAAACGTCTTACAGCCTCTCATTCATATATGTGGCGCGCTTCACACTCATGAACAAGAGTCTACTTGACGTGGCTTATGAGACATCCTAGGATCGTTCTAAAACCTTGTGCTCTGAATACCAAGTTTGTCACCACCCAAGGTACCCCCTAGATGTGACATGGCATATAAGACCTCGAGAGGCATCATAAAAGCTACTTAGCATACAATACATACAAGATAATAGATAATAAAAGTTCAAAAGAGAATTTCATATCAAAGCTTTTAAAAGAAACAGTGGAAGTCTACATCTCATGTCTCAAAGACAATCTAATATAAAGAACAAGGTTTGGGACGTAACCCAATACATTTCAGAGACTGAAAGGAAATACATGAAAAAGAAGTAAGAGCTAGGCTATGTCCTCGGATGGATAAGGACTCACCAAGTCTTCTATCAACTCTCTAATCAAGCTCTAGCAATAAGTGGAAGGTGAATCGTCACGTCCTACACAAAAGAAGTTAATGTTGGCAAAAGTAAGTGTTATCACAATTAAGTACTAAGTATGATAGGAATGCACATAAACACATAAATCATGCTAGAGAAACAAACATAATCATGACATGCAATGGCCAAGCTAAAAACATGAAAAACATGAAACATAAAGCATATATCAAGGCCAAAGCAAGCTAAATCATCTTTCTTTCTTTTCTTTACTTCATCATGAGAACACTTGTTCATTAACATGTGGGGAATAGCCTTAACTGACATGTAAGACCATGTGAGCTATCAACACGGAATCCGATGTCTACCCCAGATCGAAAAGAGGCATCCTACTTGCCAAGGTAAGAGCATGAACTTCTTAGGTTATATGGATCAACTAGCTAATGTTTACTTAAAGACAACATCATATGGTGGCAACATAGTTTATTGGATAGAGATTGCTTTAGGAGACTCGGCCTCTACTAACGGGAGAGCTCCATCTAGAAAACCCGGCCGCTACTAACGGGAGAGTTTTCACTAGAAGACCCGGCCTCTACTAACGGGAGGGCTTCCATCTCAATATCCACTCGGTGCTAAGCGTAATTCCCACGGATTAGTCATTAACATATTATATCATTAAACATGAAAATGTACAACTAGGGTTACCAATTAAAGCTAAAATCATGTTTATAGACGTTTCAGCTTCCATGGACTTTGTCCAAGCTTACGTCATTAGACTAGCTCCTTAAGACCATGGATAATTGCCACTTTGTTCATCTTTTATCATAGTGGGAGAATTATGTGAGAAAACCTTTCACTACTCAACCATAGCATCGTCTTAACATAACTTTGGTACTTTACTCTCAAAGCACCCTTAATTCATCATGCTCATATTTCATAGTTCATATGGGTTCATGCAAATTCAACTCATATCATGCAATTCAATGCAAGCTCATTCTTAGAAAGCCATTATTAGAACAATTTAACCATACTTGAAGGAACTCACATAATAGAGGAAAATCATGCTTAATTCGTAAGATTATCCTCAATTCATTCATAATTCATGCTTAATTTCATAGAGAATTAATAAACTTCATCAAATCAAAGCTCAACCCAACAATCATAGAATAGATTATCAAATTAGGGAGAATTAACTTGGGATCATGGGGTTCATGAAATCTTTACGTCAAACCATGTAATTCACGCTAATTCGTGCACTAAGTTACTTTAACACTATAGATCGTGCACTATGAATCATAAAATCAATAATTGGAATCATAATTGAAGAACCCACAATGATTGATCACAAACCCTAATTTAATTGGGTTGGAGTAAACCTTTGAAAATCATGAAGAAGAAGAAGGGCCCATTGGAGGAAAGGACTCCTAATGGTGTACACTATCATACCTCAAAGAAATCCACAAGAAATTGGAGATATTGAAGGTCTTCAATGGAGGATTCAAGCTTTCTTCAACTTCCTTGAAGCTTGAGAGAGTTTCTTTTATAGAGAGAAATATTTGAGAGGAGAGTTTATAAATGAGTTAGAATGAAAGAATTTAGGCTTAGAAAGTATTTATAGGTCTTAGATTAAGGGTATAACCGACTTAGCTTAATAAGTAAACAATTAGGGAAAAGACTAAAAAGCCCTTAATTAAAGAATGTCGGGGACAATCGACGGACATGATCTACGCTCCGTAAATCAATTGACGGACCGTTCTGCTCTTCCGTCAATTAATTCAGAAAGTTCATTTTGGGCTAAAATTTTGGCTAAGTCTGGAAGGCATCTACAGAACCCATCTACGGCCCGTCAAGTGAACTACAAACCGTCCTGCTATTTCGTAGGTCAAGGTTTAGAAACTTTGAAATCCTGAAAGTTCACAGTGCCATTGACGGTGCCCACCTACGGCCCGTCAATCCATCTACGGACCGTAGGTGGCCTCCGTAGGACACTGTCTACAGATAAGTTCTGCATTTTAAAGTTCTTTGGAAGCCTTGGGTATTACATGAACCATAACACCACCTTTAGAGGAATCAACCAACCAAACACCCAATCGAGCAAATCTATGAACATTGAGAACCAACTCTTTCTTACCATCCTCAACATGAGCAACACTCCCCATTGATAACTGACTAAGAGCATGTGCCACCACGTTAGCCTTGCCGGGGTGATAGAGGACACTCATATCATAGTCTTTTAGTAACTCAAGCCACCTCCTTTGACGAAGATTCAAGTCTTTCTATTTAAACACATATCGCAAACTCTTGTGGTCGATAAAGACATCTACATGCACCCCATAAAAATAATGCCGCCATATTCTTAAAGCAAACACAACCGCCGCTAGTTCGAGGTCATAAGTAGGATAGTTCTTATCATGCACCTTGAGTTGTCTTGAAGCATAAGCAATAACTTTCCCATTTTTCATGAGAACAAATCGTAGTTCGATTCTTGAGGCTTCACAATAAACCACGAAACCATCGGATCCTTCTGGTAGAGCCAATATTTGAGCCGAAGTAAGTTTTTCTTTCAATTCTTGGAAACTCTTCTCACATGCCTCAGACCATATGAACTTAACCTTCTTTTGAGTCAAAGCCGTCAATAGAGAAGCAATCGAATAGAACCCTTCAAAAAACCTCATATAATAGCCGGCTAAGCCCGAGAAACTAAGGATATCTGAAGGTGATAAAGGCCTAGGCGAATTCTTAACCTCATCCGTCTTCGTAGGATCTACTTTAATACCTTTACCGGAGAAAATGTGTAATGCCTCAAGATTCCAAAGGATTTTAAAATGCAGAACTCACCTGAAGACAGTGAACTACGGAGGCCACCTACGGGCCGTAGATGGATTGATGGGCCGTAGGTAGGAACCGTCCATGGCACTGTGAAATTTCAGGATTTCCAAGTTTTTGAACTTTGACCTACGGAATAGCAGGATGGTTCATACTGTAGTTGATAGGTCGTAGATAGGTTCCATAGATGCCTTCCATACTTAGGCAAATTTGCAGCCCAAAATGAACTTTCTGAATCAATTGATGAAAGAACAGGATGGACCGTCAATTGATGTACGGACCGTAGATCCTGTCCGTCAATTGGCCCCAACAGTTTTTAATTAAGGGATTTTTGGTCTTTTCCCTAATTGTTTACCTATTAAGATAAGTCGGTTATACCCTTAATCTAAGACCTATAAATACTTTCTAAGCCTAATTTCTTTCATTCTAATTCATTCCAAAACTCTCCTCCCTCAAATATCTCTTTCTTTAAAAGGAAACTCTCTCAACTCTCAAGGAAGAAGAAGTAGCTTAGATCCTCCATTGAAGACCTTCAATCGTCTCCAATTTCTTCTGGATTGCTTTGGGGTATGATAGTGTTCACCATTAGGAGTCTTTTCCTCCAATGGGCCCTTCATTTTCTTCATGATTTTCAAAGATTTACTCTAACCCAATTGAATTAGGGTTTGTGATTAATCACTGTGGGTTCTTCAATTATGATTCCAATTATTGATTTTAAGATTCCTAGTGCATGATCTAGCTTGATAAAGTAACTTAGTGTATGAATTAGCGTGAATTACATGATTTGATGTAAAGATTGCATGAACCTCCATGATCCAAACAAATTCTCCCCAATTTGATAATTTATGCTTTGATTGTTGGGTTGAGTTATGATTTGAAGAAGTTTATGAATTCTCTATGAATTCCAGCATGAATTATGAATGAATTGAGGATAATCTTATGAATTTAGCATGATCAACTCAAAAGCATGATTTTCCTCTATTATGCGAGTTCCTTCAAGTATGGGTAAATTGTCTTAATTATGGCTTTCTAAGCATGAGCTTGAATTTAAATACATGATATGAGTTGAACTTGCATGAGCCCATATGAACTCTATGACCTATGAAATATGAGCATGATGAATTAAGTGTGCTTTGAGAGTAAATTACCAAAGTTATGATATGATGATGCTATGGTTGAGTAGTGAAAGGTTTTCTCACGTAATTCTCCCATTATGATAAAAGAAGAACAAAGAGGCGATTACTCATGTTCTTAAGGAGCTATGCTAATTATGTAAGCTTGGACAAGGTCCATGAAAGATGAATATCTATAAGCATGATTTTAGCTTCAATTGGTAACCCTAGTTGTACCTTTTCATCTTTAATGATATAAATATGTTAATGAGTAATCCGTGGGAATTATTCTTAGCATCGAGTGGATATTGAGATGGAAGCCCTCCCGTTAGTAGAGGCCGGGTCTTCTAGTGAAATCTCTCCCATTAGTACAGGCCAGGTTTTCTAGATGGACCTCTCCCTTTAGTTGAGTCCGAGTCTCCTAAAGAAATCTCTATCCCATAAACTATCTTGCCACCATAGGATGTTGTCTTTAAGTTGACATTAGCTAGTGGATCCACCTAAGCAAAGAAGTTCATGGTCTTACCTTGGCAAGTAGGACACCCCTTTTCGGTGTGGGGTAGTCACCGGATTCCGTGTTGATAGCTCACATGGTCTTACATGTCGGTTAAGACTTTTCCCCACAATTTAATGAACAAGTGTTCTCGTGATGAAATAAAGAAAAGAAGAAAAGATGATTTATCTTGCTTTGGCCTTGATATATTCTTTATGTTTCATGTTTATCATGTTTTTAGCTTGGCCATCGCATGTCATGATTATGTCTCTCTCTCTAGCATGATTTATGTGTTTATGTTCATTGATGTCATACCTAGTACTTAATTATGCCAATGCATACTCTTGCTTACATTAACTTCTTTGGTGTAGGACGTGGCGATTCACCTTCCACTCAGGGCTAGAGTTTGATTAGAGAGTTGATAGAAGACTTGGTGGGTCCTCATCCATCCGAGGACATAGCCTAGCTCTTATTTATTTTTCATGTATTTCATTTTAGCTTAGAATTATATTGGGTTACGTCCCAAACCTTGTTCTTTGTATTAGATTGGCTTTGAGACATGAGATGTAGATTTTCTCTCTTTTGAGTAAAGCTTTGATATAAAATGCTCTTTTGAACTCTTATTTCTCTATTATCTTGTATATAATATATGCTAAGGTCTTGTATGAGGCCTCTCGGGGTATTGTACACCGTGTCACATCTAAGGGGTACCTTGGGTCATGACAAACTTTGTATCAGAGTGCAAGGTTTTAGAAAGATCCTAGGATGTCTCATAAGCCGCGTCAAGTAGAGTCTTTTTCATGAGTGTGAAGCGCGCCACATTTATGAATCAGAGGTTATAAGACATTTAAGAAATTCCACTTCTTTCATTACTCTTAAGTCATGCCATAGAGTTTAACTCTGTATATCTCTCTCCTAATCCCTATCCTACGCGTTTCAGGATATGGCGACCCGAAGAGCTTACGCTAGAAGAAACATGGGAGAGAATGTGGAACAAGAAGCTCCTCCTCAAGCTCCTCAAGTTCCGACCGACTCTTTGGTGGAACAAATGACTAATGCAGATTTTAGGGTTGCTTTTCAAGGGTTGGCTCAAGCCGTAACAGCTCTAGCCAATAGAGAGGTAGTGGCTCCCGTGAACCCCAATATGGGTGCGGCGACATCAATAGTGAGGGACTTTGCGAGGATGAATCCTTCGGAATTCCATGGCTCTAAGGTTGAGGAAGATCCTCAAGAATTCATTGATGAAGTGTACAAGGTGTTCATGATCATGGGTGTGACACCGGAAATAAGGCGGATTTTACCGCTTATCAACTCAAGGGCGTTACCCAAATTTTGTTTAACCAATGGAAAAGTGAGAGGGCGGTTAATGAGGGTCATCTTGATTGGAAGAAATTCAAGGTTGCTTTCCTTGATAGGTTCTTCCCTCTTGAGAAGAGAGAGTCTAAGGTGCTTGAGTTTATAAACCTTCGACAAGGAAATATGAGTGTCAAAAAGTATGCATTGAATTTCACACAATTTGCTAGATATTCTCCGTCCATAGTTGAAAACCAAAGGGCAAGAATGAGCAAATTTGTGTCGGGAGTGTCTGATATGTTGGGGAAAGAGTGCCGCACCACCATGCTTGTGCATGACATGGATATTTCTCGTCTCATGGTTTATGCCAAACAAATTGAAGAAGAAAAAGCTTACGGAAAGGTCTAGGGAGACCAAGAGGGCTAGGACCGGTGATGGTAACTTTTCCCATGCAAGGTCCGATGGACATGGTCTTCCTAGATTTCGGCAAAGGTTCTCTGGCCAAGGCTCATCCAATGCTCCTCCGAAGTCCAACAATGATAGGGTGTCTAACCCCAAGTCTCAAGGAGGGTATAATGGTAGTTCTTTATTGGATCCTTATGACAAGTGTGGGAAAAAGCATGAAGATAGATGTCTAGCCGGTACGGATGGTTGTTATAATTGTGGAAAGAGTGGTCACAAGATGAGGGATTGTCCATAACTCACGGCCAAGGGAAGAGAGAATAAGCAAGCTCCACCTAGAGAATCGGGTTCGAGTGCTCAGAAGCAAAACCGATTTTATGCACTTCAGGCTCGTCATGAGCAAGAGAGCTCTCCCGATGTGGGTACTTGTATGTTAAGAGTTTTCCATTTTGATGTTTATGCTTTGCTTGATCCCGGTGCTACCTTGTCTTTTGTGACGCCATATGTGGATATGAGGTTTGATGTTGTTCTGGATGTGTTGCTAGATCCTTTTCGTTTCTCTACTCCGATTGGAGAATCTATCATGGCTAAGAGAGTTAATAGAGATTGTCCCATCTCCTAATCCCGTAGAGTAACTCTTGTTGATCTTGTAGAGCTTGACATGTTAGATTTTGATGTTATTCTTGGGATGGATTGGTTGCATGCTTGTTATTCCTCTATTGATTGTAGGACCCGAATGGTCAAGTTTCAGTTTCCAAATGAGCCTATCCTAGAGTGGAAGGGAGGAAATTCTATGTGTCGAGGTCAATTTGTTTCTTATCTAAAAGCTAGAAAGATGATCTCAAAGGGTTGCATTTACCATCTTGTTAAGGTGAGGGATATAGATTCCGTGACCCCTACTCTTGAGTTGGTCCCCGTTGTTAATGAGTTTCTGGAAGTGTTTCCCGATTACTTGCCCAGTATTCCTCTCGAAAGGGAAATAGACTTTGGTTTTGACCTTCTCCTAGATACGAAACCTATTTCTATTCCTCCTTATAGAGTGGCTCTGGTGGAACTTAAGGAACTAAATTAGCAGTTGAAAGACTTGTTGGGTAAGGGTTTTATACAGCCAAGTATTTCTCCATGGGGTGCTCCGGTCTTGTTTGTAAGGAAGAAAGATGGTTCACTCCGTATGTGTATCGACTATCACCAATTGAACAAGGTTACAATTAAGAATAAGTATCCTCTACCAAGGATAGATGACTTGTTTGATCAACTTCAAGTGGCTAGTTATTTCTCTAAAATCGACCTTCGTTCGGGCTATCACCAATTAAGGGTGAAAGAAGATGATATTCCAAAAATTGCTTTTTGGACTAGGTAAGGTCACTACAAGCTCTTTGTAATGTCGTTTGGGTTGACAAAGGCTCCGGTCATATTTATGGACTTGATGAATAGAGTGTTTAAGCAATACCTTGACATGTTTGTGATTGTGTTTATTGACGACATTTTGATCTACTCAAAGAATGAGGGTGAACATGTTAATCATTTGAGGATTGTGTTTCAAGTCCTCAAGGACCAACAACTCTTTGCGAAATTTAGTAAATGTGAGATTTGGCTAAGGTCCGTGGCTTTTCTTGGTCACATTGTTTCTGGTAAGGGCATTGAAGTAGATCCTAAGAAGATGGAACCGGTAAAGAATTGGCCCCGACCTTTATCACCTTCGGATATCCATAGTTTCTTGGGCTTAGCCAGTTATTATAGGAGGTTTGTTGAAGGTTTTCATCCATTGCTTCTGCATTGACGGCCTTGACTCAAAAAAAGGTTAAATTTGCATGGTCCGAGGCATGTGAGAAGAGTTTTCAAGAATGGAAGGATCGACTTACTCCGGCTCTGATATTGACTCTACCGGAAAGATCCGATGATTTTGTGGTTTATTGCAATGCCTCAAGAATTGGGCTAGGATGTGTTCTTATGCAAAATGGGAAAGTCATTGCTTATGCTTTAAGACAACTTAAGGTGCACGAAAAGAACTATCCTACTCATGACTTGGAATTAGCGGCAGTTATCTTTGCTTTGAAAATATGGCGACATTATTTGTATGGGGTACATGTAGATGTCTTCACCGACTATAAGAGTTTGCAATATGTGTTTAAACAGAAAGATTTGAATCTCCGCCAAAGAAGGTGGCTCGAGTTGTTAAAAGAGTATGATATGAGTGTTCTCTATCACCCAGTAAGGCTAACATGGTGGCGGATGCCCTTAGTCGATTATCTATGGGTAGTGTTGCTCATGTTGAGGATGATAAGAAAGAGTTGGTTCGCGATGTCCATAGATTGGCTCGATTGGGTGTTAGATTGGTTGATTCTAATAAAGGTGGTGTTATGGTTCACAAGGGTTCTGAATCCTCTTTTGTGCATGATGTGAAAGCTAAGCAAGGTTTTGATCCTAACTTGGTTTAGCTAAAGGAAGCGGTAATCAAGAAGTCCATAGAGGTTTTTTCCCAAGGGGGAGATGGTGTGCTTCGATATCTAGGTCATTTGTGTGCTCCCAATGTAGAGGGCTTAAAAGAGAATATTTTATCGGAAGCCCATAGTTCTTGATATTCCATCCACCCAGGAGCTATGAAAATGTACCGTGATTTGTGGGAAATTTATTGGTGGAACAGAATGAAGAAAGATATTACGGAATTTGTGGCTAAGTGTCCTAATTGCCAACAAGTGAAAGTTGAGCATCAAAGGCCGGGAGGTTTTACCCAAGATATTAGTATTCCTACTAGGAAGTGGGAGGATGTGAATATGGATTTTATTGTGGGTTTGCCTCGTACGAGGTGACAATATGATTCGATTTGGGTTGTTGTGGATAGAATGACAAAGTCAGCCCATTTCATTCCGGTCAAGACTTCTTATTCCCGGTGGATTATGCTAAGTGTATTTGAGGGAGATGGTTAGGCTGCATGGAGTACCTTTATACATTATCTCCAATCGTGGTGCACAATTTACTTCTCAATTTTGAAAGTCATTTGAAAAAGGTCTTGATACTCGTGTTAAGCTTAGTACGGCCTTTCATCCCCAAACTAATGGACAAGCGGAGTGTACTATTCAAACTTTGGAAGATATGTTGAGAGCTTGTGCAATTGATTTCAAGGGTACTTGGGATGATCACTTGCCTTTGATTGAGTTTGCTTATAACAATAGCTACCATTCCAGTATTGGTATGGCTCCATTTGAGGCTCACTATGGTAGGAGGTGTAGATCTCCTATAGGTTGGTTTGAAGTTGGTGAAGTTGCTCTGATAGGCCCGGAGTTGGTGCATGAGGCTATGGAGAAAGTTCGACTTATTAGGGAAAGGTTGAAAATGGCTCAAAGTCGACAAAAGTCCTATGCCAATGTTAGAAGAAGAGAATTAGAATTTGATGTGGATGATTGGGTTTACTTGAAAATCTCACCCATGAAGGGTGTAATGAGATTTGGGAAGAAAGGGAAACTTATTCCCCGTTATGTAGGCCCATATCAGATTTTGAGACGTGTAGGTAAGGTTGCTTATGAGCTTGACTTGCCTAATGATTTGGCATCTATGCATCAGGTTTTCAATGTCTCATTATTGAAGAAGTGTGTTGGTGATCCGACCTCTATAGTGCAATTAGAGAATCTTGGCATAAAGGATAGTCTTTCTTATGAAGAGGTTCCGATTGAGATTTTAGACAGGCAAATCCGGATGTTAAGGAATAAGGAAGTTGCTTCCGTGAAAGTTCTTTGGAGGAATCCATTGGTTGAGGGTGCTACTTGGGAGGCCGAGGCCGATATGATGTCCCGATATCCTCATCTCTTTTCTTCCGATCCTACTCTAGCTTGAGGTATCTGGATCCTCATGGTTCATTCCTTTGGTCTCATGTGTCATAGTTGATTTCCATGATTCCTTGATTTTGCATGTTCATGAAGAGTCTTATATGATTATGTGCATTTGAGTATGAGTTGCATAAAGTCTTCATCATATGTTATGTGGATCATGCTTTAGCTTGGAGTTGATGTTTCCTCCTCGGGTATGTTCACTTATGTGATTGCATGCTAGGTTGGGTTGTTATTCTGTGTCTATTACCCTTCTCACGATGTCTTGATTAACATTCCAGGACGAATGTTCCCAAGGGGGAGATATTGTAACACCCCAAGCTTCCAAAGGATTTTAAAATGCAGAACTCACCTGATGATAGTGAACTACGGAGGCCATCTACAGGCCATAGATGGATTGATGGGCCGTAAGGTGGGAACCATCAATGGCATTGTGAAATTTCAAGATTTCCATGTTTCTGAACTTTGACCTAAGGAATAGCAGGATGGTTCGTAGTCTAGTTGATCGGCCGTAGATGGGTTCCGTAGATGCCTTCCAGACTTAGCCAAATTTTCAGCCCAAAATGAACTTTCTTAATTAATTGACGGAAGAACAGGACGGACCGTAAATTGATGTACAGACTGTAGATCCTGTCCGCCGATTGGCCCCTACAGTTTTTAATTAAAGGCTTTTTGGCCTTTTCCCAAATTGTTTACTATTAAGCTAAGTCGGTTATACCCTTAATCTAAGGCCTATAAATACATTTTAAGCCTAATTTATTTCATTCTAATTCATTCCAAAACTCTCCTCCAAATATTTCTCTCTCTAAAAAGAAACTCTCTCAACTATCAAGGAAGAAGAAGAAGCTTGAATCCTCCAATGAAGACCTTCAATCTTCTCCAATTTCTTCTGGATTGTTTTGAGGTATGATAGTGTTCACCATTAGGAGTCTTTTCCTCCAATGGACACTTCCTCTTCTTCATGATTTTCAAAGTTTACTCTAACCCAATTGAATTAGGGTTTGTGAATAATCATTGTGGGTTCTTCAATTATGATTCCTAGTGAACGATCTAGCGTGATAAAGTAACTTAGTGAACGAATTAGCGTGAATTACATGATTTGATGCAAAGATTGCATGAACCCCCATGATCCCAAGCAAATTCTCCGCTATTTGATAATCTATGCTTTGATTGTTGGGTTAAGTATGATTTGATGAAGTTTATGAATTCTCTATGAAATCAAGCTTGAATTATGAATGAATTGAGGATAATCTTATGAGTTTAGTATGATCAAGTCAAAAGCATGATTTTTCTCTATTATGAGAGATCCTTCAAGTATGGGTAAATTATCTTAATTATGGCTTTCTAAGCATGAGCTTGCATTGAATTGCATGATATGAGTTAAACTTGCATGAACCCATATGAACTATAAAATATGAGCATGATGAATTAAGGGTGCTTAGAGAGTAAAGTACCAAAGTTATGATATGATGATGCTATGGTTGAGTAGTGAAAGGTTTTCTCACGTAATTCTCCCATTATGATAAAAAAAGAAAAAAGAGGCGATTACCCATGTTTTTAAGGAGCTATTCTAATGATGTAAGCTTGGACAAGGTCCATGAAAGATAAATATGTATAAGCATGATTTTAGCTTTAATTGGTAACCCTAGTTTTACCTTTTCATGTTTAATGATATAAATATGTTAATGACTAATCCATGGGAATTATGCTTAGCACCGAGTTGATATTGAGATGGAAGCCCTCCCGTTAGTAGAGGCCAGGTCATCAAGTGAAAGCTCTCCCATTAGTAGAGGCCGGGTTTTCTAGATGGACCTCTCCCGTTAGTTGAGGCCGAGTCTCTTAAAGTAATCTCTATCCCATTAACTATGTTGCCACCATAGGATGTTGTCTTTAATTAGACATTAGATAGTGGATTCACCTAAGCTACGAAGTTCATGGTCTTACCTTGGCAAGTAGGACACCCCTTTTCGGTGTGGGGTAGTCACCGGATTCCGTGTTGATAGCTCAAATGGTCTTACATGTCGGTTAAGACTTTTCCCCACAATTTAATGAACAAGTGTTCTCGTGATGAAATAAAGAAAAGAAGGAAAGATGATTTATCTTGCTTTGGCCTTGATATATGCTTTATGTTTCATGTTTCATGTTTCTCATGTTTATCATGTTTTTAGCTTTGCCATCGCATGCCATGATTATGTCTCTCTCTCTAGCATGATTTATGTGTTTATGTGCATTGCTATCATAGTTAGTACTTAATTGTGCTTACGCATACTCTTGTCTACATTAACTTCTTTGGTGTAGGACGTGGTGATTCGCCTTCCACTCGTGGCTAGAGTTTGATTAGAGAGTTGATAGAAGACTTTGTGAGTCCTCATCCATCCGAGGATATAGCCTAGCTCTTATTTATTTTTCATGTATTTCATTGCAGTTTTTAATTGTATTGGGTTACTTCCCAAACCTTGTTCTTTATATTAGATTGGCTTTGAGACATGAGATGTAGACTTCCGCTGTTTTGAGTAAAGCCGTAATGTAAAATGCTCTTTTGAACTCTTATTTATCTATTATCTTGTGTGTAATGTATGCTAAGGGCTTGTATGAGGCCTCTCGGGGTCTTGAACGCCATGTCACATCTAAGGGGTACCTTGGTTCGTGACACAATGTGACCAAGAAAAGTGACGGACCTTAGCAAAAACTCACATTTACTAAACTTCACAAAGAGTTGTTGGTCCATAAGGACTTGCAATACAATCCTCCTATGATTGGAGTATTCATCCTCATTCCTTGAATAGATCAAGATATCATCAATGAATACAGTCATGAACATGTCGAGGTATTGTTTAAACACCCTATTAATCAAGTCCATAAATGCGGCCGGGGCAATTGTCAATCAAAATGACATTACCAAGAACTAGTAGTTACCATACCTATTCTGGAAAGCCGTTATCAGAAGATCATCTTCTTTCACCCTCAATTGGTGATAACCCGAACGAAGGTCGATCTTAGAGAAGTAACTAGCCTCTTGAAGTTGATCAAACAAGTCATCTATCCTTGGTAGAGGGTACTTATTCTTAATGGTGACCTTGTTCAATTGACGGTATTCAATGCACATACGGAGGGAACCATATTTCTTCCTCACAAACAAGATTAGAGCACCATATGGAGAAACGCTTGTTCGGATGAAACCCTTATCCAACAAGTCTTTTAATTGCTCTTTTAGTTCCTTAAGTTCCGCCAGAGCCATTCTACAAGGAGGAATAGAGATAGGTTGCGTATCCGGGAGTAGATCAATACCGAAGTCTATTTCTCTTCAGGGAGTAATACCGAGTAAATCATCGGGAAACACTACCATAAACTCACTAAGAACGGGGACCGACTCGAGAGTAGGGATTTCGGAATCTATATCCCTTACCCTAACAAAATGGTATATGCAACCTTTAGAAATCCTCTTTCTAGCTTTTAGATAAGAAACAAATTGACCTCTAAACATAGAATTTCCCTCCTTCCACTCTAAAATAGGCTCATTCAGGAATTGGAACTTGACCATTCGTGTCCTACAATCAATAGAAGCATAACAAGCATTCAACCAATCCATCCCAAGAATAACATCAAAATCTAATATTTCAAGCTCTACAAGTTCAACATGAGTGACTTTATGAGATAAGGAGATGGGGAAATTTCCATAAACTCTCCTAGCCACAATAGATTCACCAATAGGGGTACATACATGAAAGAGATCTATCAACACGTCCGACACAACATCGAACCTCATAGCCACATATGGTTTCATAAAAGAAAAAGTAGCATCAGGATCAAGCAAAGCATAAACATCAAAGTGGAAAACTTTCAACATACCGGTCACCATATCCGGAGAACTCTCTTGCTCATGACGAGCTTGAAGTGCATAGAATTGGTTTTTCACAAAGGGTGTGC
The DNA here is from genome assembly GCA_018342035.1 of Solanum appendiculatum. Taxonomy (NCBI): domain Eukaryota; kingdom Viridiplantae; phylum Streptophyta; class Magnoliopsida; order Solanales; family Solanaceae; genus Solanum; species Solanum appendiculatum. The sequence goes on from JAGDQO010002839.1 coordinate 24,343, forward strand.
AATCTTGGAGAAGTCTTTAATGAATCTCCGGTAGAATCCTTCATATCCCAAGAAATTATGGACTCCCTTCATAGAAATAGGAGGAGGCATCTTCTCAGTGACTTTGATCTTTACCCTATCCACCTCCAAACATTTCTCAGACACTTTATGACCCAATTATATGCCTTCCGTGATCATGAAGTGGCACTTCTCCAAGTTCAGAACCTGGTTTGCAACTTCACTCCTCTGTAGTGTACTGCTAAGATTGAACTTACCATCATCAAAAGTGTCACCTATAATAGAAAAGTCATCCATGAATACCTCCTGGGTGTCTTCAACCAAGTCCGAGAAAATGGACATCATACATCGCTGGAAAGTCACATGAGCATTACATAATCAAAATAGCATGCGTTTGAACACGAAGGTACCATATGGACATGTAGAAGTGGTTTTCTCCTGATATTCAGGAGCAATTGAAATCTGGTTGTACCCATAATACCCATCCAAGAAACAATACCAACCTTTTCCTGCCAGCTTATCCAGCATATGATCCATGAAAGGCATTGGGAAGTGGTCCATCAAGGTTCACTTGTTCATCTTCATGTAGTCCATGCAGACTCACCAACCTGTGACTGGCCTTTCCGAGATCAACTTACTCTTAGCATTCGCTACTATAGTCATTCCATCCTATTTTGTTACAGACTGCACTAGGCTCACACAATGACTATCACAAATGGGGTACACTACTCCTGCGTCTAACAATTTAATGATCTCCTTATTTACACTACCCTACCAGTGATTTACCACTCCTAGTGGTGATCGCCATGCGGTGCCCATCCTTCTATGGATTTTGAATTATGTCACTAGGCAACGTCCCATATTTTTTGTTTCATTAAATAAGGCTGAGAGTTGCCCTAACTGTTGTTCTAACTGCTTGATAAAGGTTGTGTATGAGTCTACAAGTTGACTCATGTTGGAAAAATCCTTATTCAACTCTTTTACTGCCACATTTGTAGATTCAACCCTCAGTAACACCTTTGCTAGCATGTCTTCCATCTTTGACCCACTAGACCCATTACATGTTCGATCTTTATTTCCTAGAGGCACATACACACCTCTTCGGTCATTTTCCTACCCATCTCTACTCTGCTAATAACCTTGATCTATGTATCTAGATCTGTCATACTGATCATCCCGCTAATAGTTCCTACCTTGATTCCCAGAATTATAGCCTTGGTTGCCCGAGTTATAATTGAAAAAAAAATCCCTGGTTATTTTGGTAATTGGATTCTTCATCAAAATCACAGTCTTGATCTTTATACCTGCCTGCGGCACGTACTGCATTTACTTTTCCTTGTCTAGCCACTAAGAGATGTTTCATGAGCAAGTCCATCTGCATTTTCATATGGGCCATGACTTGGTCACATTCTTCCTCTCTTATTCGCTGCTCTACTGATAATTAAAATGTGAAACAAAGATCCCCAATCTCTTCATCTCTGGTGTGCAACGCTCTATTGTTCTTTGATACTTCATCCATGATATCCATAATTTTAGAAAAGGGCTTCCTCGTGAAAGATCCACCATACACAGAATATACCACTGGCTTGGTCACAATGTTCAATGACCTGTAGAATACTTGTATCAAGTGCATCTATGTGTGCTCATTATTTGGGCATTTCTTTAGCTTTTTGCTAAACCTCTACCATGTATCATGCAATGCTTCAAAGGTAGTTTCTTGTGATAACCTATCTCATCATTCTTTGTAGCTCTTTCCCTTCTGGGAAGAATCTCTCCATGGAAGCTTCTTTCAGTTCTGCCCAAGTTCTGATTGAGTCATGTGGTAACTCATTCATCTAATTTGATGCCTCCCCAGTTAGAGACAATGGGAATAATCTCAGTCTCATTGCCGTTTGACTTACCCCAGGAATCTCAGTTCACTTGCAAACACCAACGAAGTTCATCATGTGTTGACCTCACAAGCTGTACCTCTAAATAGACCATTCAGGTTCAATAATTGGATCATGGTACTGGTTATGGTGAATTTGACTCCTGGTAGAATTTTTGGGAGTACTATAGCCCAAGTAGCTGCTGCTCCATCTAGTTCTATATCATCATCGTCTAAAGCCAGATGGCCCTGTTGTTGCCCTCGACCTGTTGGAGCTTATTGTCATTTCTAAGGTGCTAACGATTGGTGTTGAGGAGCCAATTCTTCTTCCTCCTCATCCTCAACATTTAACTTGGTTGGGTTGTTGATGTAATTGTTGACACTCCTATCTTGGCCTTGAGCATCCAACCTCATTCTATGTCTCTGTGCCTCAATCTCTTAAGCATTAACCATTCTTCAAATAGATCTTTCTAGCTCATGATCGTAGCGAAGCAAAGGTAATCCTTTACTTCAGGTGTTTGGCATACACTACCTGAGTTACTAGTAGATGACACAAATAAGAAAACAATAACTAAAATTAGGAAATACAACTTGAACTGAAATAATTGCTAGTAGAATATTTCAAAACTGAATTCCTATGCAGCGGTGGCCAAATTTAATATGTCCAAACTTACACCTCAATTAACAAGTATAAACGGTCGATGTCAATAATAGAATTCCACGAGTGTTGAGGTCAATCCCTCATGGAATTAATGTAGAAATAATTCTACTAGTTCTTATGTTCAGTTGCGGTTGATATTTCCTGAATTGGAATTGCATAAAGTAAATATTAAGTTTTTTTTATCCAAGTAACCAATTGTAGTTAAAACTAAGTACCAATAGTAACAGACGACAGTTCCAAGATTTTGATTATGGATTAAAGTAGACTAAGATACTGTTTCCCATGACATTCATATCTAAACTCAAACCTTACACAAATAACGATATCTTGCTAAAATGCATACTTTCATAGCAAGCTATGTATGTCTAACCACTTTTCAGTCCTATTAGATTAATACCACTCCTCTCCTCTTTGTCTTATAGTGTTTTTGATTTTTACCTTTGCATACTTGTTAAGAAGACTATTCTCTCTCGAGCACAAGTCTTAAAACAAGTTGTGAGAATCGTTTCTAGATTTTCCTAATCATATAATTTCCTTTTGAACAAGTATTAAACACAAGCATGTTCTAATGTGTGCACTCATTATAAGGCATTTAATATGAAACTAGAAGGACATATGCTAATATCAATCAAAAGTTATTCAAGGTTGATTTCATTGTTGTGTTTTAGTCATGTCTCCCACAACCCTTGTTGTGGTGCTTAGCTGCTCACATTCTCAACGAAACAAGAGTTAGACATTAATGGAAGCATAACAAAGTAAACTTACAATAATTTAAAACCAAAGATTCTTGATTAAGAACATGAAATCAAGATCAAACCAACGATCACAATATCCAAATTGGTGTATCAAAATGGAAACTTTCCTTTTTTCAGTAAGAACTTGTCTCAGAGTATTGATGATAATCTCAAAATAAAACCTAGGTAATTAAAATAGTCTTTGAAAAGAGTCCAACATAAAGTAGGAAACATAACAGTCGTCTAGCTTACGAATAGGCTGAACGGCTTGTGAAGCTTTTTACGACTCATCAATCAACTTTCACAACGGGCCGCTGTACTGTCCGTTAACATTTTGACATCCCATATAGTGTCTCGTTCAATCACACATAATGTTTTCTTTCTTCCAGATCACTTAATGATCAGGTTCACGGGCCGTACAAAATTCCACGGCTTATTTAGCCATCAATTCACAGCTTCTTTATTTCAATTTTCCATCTTTCTCTTCCAACTACTTTTGAAACACTTTTCCTACATGTTAAATAGAAGAAACATCATATCCACATAAACATTCTTGATTTCATGCACTAGTCCTTTTTTTTTGGATCTCGAATGTGTGACAAATTCATAGCACATCATGGGTTGATCCTCCTAAAGTGATGATTATTTATGACCAAGAAACAAGGGATAAATCTGCTAAAGGCATCCTAAGTAGCCCCTCGTTATCCTCAAAGGGTTATAAGTAACAAGGAAGATGAGTATTTGAAGGAATTTTATATCAACTCAACAAATTGTTCATTAGTATCATACTAATTGAGGCTCTATTGCAAATGTTGGTATACACAATGTTTATGGAGGAGATATTACAAAAGAAGAGGGTGCTTAATGTGAGTGCAATTAAAATGTCAACCGTTGTAATGATGTGATGGACAACACGTTGGACAAAAAGAAAGAGGTTCTAGGAGCTATCACTATTCTGTGCACTATTAGGGTGCTCGAATTTGATAAAGCCTTATGTGATTTAGGGACAAGAATAAATTTAATGCCTCTGTTGCTTTTTAAGATATTGGGTCTTGAGAATCCCAAACCCACTCAAATGAGGCTATTAATGGTGGATTGCTCTCTCAAGAAACCGGTCGGTATACTATTTGAAATTTTAGTCAAAGAAGAAAATTTCATAATGCATGTAGATTATGTCGAACTTGATTTTGATGTGGAAAAAGAAGTGCCTATCATCCCTGGTCAACCATTTGTCGCCACAAGCTACGCACTTGTTGATGTGATGTGTGGAGAGCTCTAATTTCTTGGTGGAGATGAATCAATGAATTTCTAAGTAGGCATACCTACAAAGCAACCCAATGAATGTAGAGTGGTGTCTGTGAAGGAGTCCATGGATAAGTTGATAAAAGATCCACGAGAAAGGGAAGTGCCAGTCGATATCAAGTAATCTTGATGTACATGAATCGTACCACGATGTTAAATGAAGCACATCTTTGGAGGCAACCCAAGTTTCTTTATTTCCTTATTAGTTCACTTTTTGTTATTTTTGGCATTTTTTCAGGGCTGAAAAATGATACTATGTGAAAAAGATTAAAAATTGATTGTCTTGGCCATCGGCACAAGGTAAGTATAACGTTTGTTAAGTGTTGTACACCGCTCGTTAAATTCAGATTCCCATCAGATAATTTGGATGAATTTTTGGAACCTGCACTTGGATGGCGAACCCCCACTCAAACATGGTACTACGCCAGTTGAAGTACCGATGTAAATCAGTGCACCAAAAAGAATTCTCTGAGTCTCTATTGTGATTGATGTCTCGCCGATTGTGACTGATGTATCGCCTATCATGTGCAAGTAAGGCAAATGTGAACAGGTTTTAATTTTAGTCCTTGAAGAACTAAAAGGGCTGGATTTTGGCTGCCTTTTCCCGAAACCTAAAAAGCCAAAACCCTTCACCACATACCTTATACACTCCCCCTGACCTCCATTGTTACATTCACCCACTCTTTTAACTCCAAAACTTCCTAACTCCCTTCAACACTCTATTTAAATCCCATTCTTCTTTCCATCACCTCATTTAAAATTTAATCTACTTTAATATTCTAGAAACCCTTCTTTTTTGTGAAATTCTTGAGTTAAAGTCAAAACCGCAAATGAAGATCTTTGCTTTACCTCCTTCACAAATGTAGCTATCTAGTATGTTACTATAGTCTCTTGATTTGAAGCTACAATATGTGAAAATGTGGTAAAGATTTCATACTATAATTTAGGTTTCCTTTAAAACCCAGTAGTTTGAGCTCGAAAATTGCGATTAGAAAGAAGGGTTTCTATTCTTGAAATTTCTTGACCTTAAGGAAATTTTCTTGATAATGATGTATGGCATGTGAAATCTGATTTAAATATCCTAAAATTTGAGTTTGGGGATGAATTATGAGTAACTCAATTGTATATACATGGTGCGTGAAATCGCTCTATGATGAAATAGGTGACACCATTCCTAAGGGTAAATTGTTCATCATATTAATCTTTGATTTTTTGGCTGAATATTGTGAATGGGTAGCTTTACAATGAATTTTTGTGGTGATTTAAGTTATTTTCAACTTTTGGTGAGGATGAAATAGTGAATCAGAGTTCATACATAGGTAAATTTTCCTGCTTGTGTGCTTGACGATTCTCTGTGATATACGGGGTAGCATCCCTCTTAAGGGAAATCATTGAAATTTGTGTGGAAATGCCTTGAAATCCTTAAGGAAGTCACCCATTAGAATTGATTATTGATTATTGAGGTGAACGTGGACCAATTTTTGTCATAGTGGCGACAATGAAACACATGCACTTCATAATGGTTGCCCAGCATTTTCCAGGTGCAACATCAGTTTGGTGAGGGACTTCACCATTCCTCAACCTCCAACAAGAATTTCACTTGTGAATCCCATGTCCCTATTGTCAAAACACCAGTTAACTCAAATGTTTACCAGTTTTTTGATTGGAGGCGGCGCTTGAAGTAATGGTCTACATTCTCACATTTGTGAACTTCCTATCAAACGCAGTCTCAGTTTGTGCTTAAATGATAAAAAAATTTGATGCTCCTATTTTCTTTTTCGTTGTAGCTTCTGTAGTTTTATTTCATTCTTGTCATTACTAAAAATACAAAAAGATATACTTGTCCGAATTTGGCTCATAATTTCCTTGCAATATAATGACATCAACTGGTAGATGACCCGTTCTACACATAGACCAATCCACATATCAATTGTGGTTTGGGATACCTGGAATGGAAGCCTACTATCATTGTTTCAAAAACAAGTGCAAGATCATAAATGAAGAAATTTTAGATGTGGACTAATTGAAGAAGGACTTCCCAAATATACTGATTCAAAGAGAAGAATGCTATTAGAGCAATATGGTCGACCCTCCGGATCCATATCTTTCAGAAATGGTGTGTGAACTGTATGCATCATATAAAGCAAGAATGGATCATCAAGCTCACAAATGTATACCAGTTGATAACGCTCAAAGTACTCTTCAAAACAAATTAAAAGAGTAAGCAATTGTTGTCAATAAAAATACCCAACAAAGAGTCGGGGTCGAATCTCACAAGGAGTAGTGTGATTCTAATAATCCAATCAATGAATTAAAATGCAACATATCTAATTGTAATGAAGGGAACTTGGGTGGATTATTCAAACAGAATGCAAGAAGTTGTTTTGAAATCGAGTAGGAAACACGAATTGAATAAAATAGGGATTAAGCAAGATTAAGTAAATCTAGGGGTGTAAGGGAGTGCATTGATACTAATTAGGGGTAAATTTGTATGGCTCAGTACTGCTTAACATCTATGAATAAGCTGGTTCATCTTTTATGACGCTAATTTTCTTTCAATCTCAAAGCATCAGTTCATAAAATCTCCTTTCGGTCTCATCTCTATGCAAAACTAATAAACCCAATACCTTGCTTTAATCAACTAAATTTAGAGAGATTGCAAACATTTAGAAAATTTCCTACTCTTGTGAGTCTTTTTATAACACCAATTACAGATTTAAGATAGAATTAAGTTAGCCACCTTAATTCCTAAATTATCAAGATGCTAATTGCTCAAATTCATAGATATCAGCATGAAGACATCACAATACAACATACCCACTAATTTATATCAACAACCATCCCCATATTTACACCCCTATAAATTGGGGTTTAAGCCACGATCACATAAAGTGTAGAAATTATACCTTTCATGATAGCAGCCATGGGTTACAACAAATTTAAGCAATTATAATCATTATCCTATTAGATTTCACCCTCGAATTGTCAATTACAAGAGTGATGTTTTAACCCCACACTGGAAGTTGTGTTCTAAGAGTTTCTCTCTCAAGTTTCTAAATAGCAAAAACTAATAAAATTTAGCTTGATACACTTTCTCTTTTTTCCCAACGATTTATACTTTTCAAAAAGATCCTTTTGCATCCCATTTGGCGACATTAGTAGGACTCGCCTATGTGATTAGGCGAATTACTATTCTTGACGCTCAGTTTGCCCTTTACTGGCTACAGGCTTTAGGTGTTTGAACTTCCGACGACAGATTAGGTGGAATCACCTTTCATATTCGGAGGATCACCGATTATCACGTTTATTCACCTTTTAACCTTCATTTTCTTCCGAGCTGTGTTACATTCGACGGTGAACAATATGTTTGCCTTCCTGACTTGACGGATCGCCGATGTCTCTATTCTTCACCTATTTAATTTTAATATGTGGACCTTACATCTGCCCATTTCGGCGGGATAATACCACTTAGGCAATTCACCCATTTCTTTAGGCCGTCATCAGGCAGAGGTTTTCTACTTTGTCTTCAATGTTCTTGGCATTTTCTTCAATCGTTTATGATTGTCCTGTACCTTAGCCTTCATTGCTGTAAATCATCAAAATATCATTAAAATAAGGCAGACTGGGCACTCAGGACTTGAATTGTTGATCTAAATAGGCCTAAAATGAGTGTAAATCTACCACTGATCAATACCTCAAGCTTAAACTTTTGCTTGTCCTCAAGTAAATCAAGAATGCAATCAGCTCAACAAGGGTGTCTACACAGTAGTCAATGGGTGATAACATGCAAGTGCCATTACAAGACTACTCTCAACATTATGCTACACTCAATCACGATCTAGAAGCTTAAAATGATAACTAGCCGGTCTCAACACAAGATCAAGTCCACTTTAGCTTCTTTTCTAAAGCAAGACCATGTTTCAACAAATGTATTCAAGTACCCTCACATCAAGAACGATTCCATGCTCTCACAAAGCACAACAAAGAATTAAGGAATTAATGTAACTCTCACTTTCTCAAAAGAGAAATACATGCAAGCTTCATTCCATAGGTTTGTACATATTTTCCAATCATCACATAATCTATTTCATGCAAGATATTAAGGGTCTATTAGGCTTGTAAAGGGGTTGAGGGTTAGGGTACGATCAGTTTGGCTCTGTGACTTCACCTTTTCTAATCATCATTGCAATCATATGCAACACTTTTCAATTTATTTTCATTCTTTTTCATTTGAGAACTCAAACTTCAACTTATCCCTTACTTTATTTGGAATCCCCTTTATTTTACCAACTTCTCTTATTCATCACAACTTTTTTTAAAAATTCATCACAATGTTTCTCTTCTCTCATTTTTTAAAATATTTTTTTATAAAGAGGGGTTCATTCTTTTTGTAACAAACTTCAAAGTTGAGTCTCATTTCATCTTTATTTGCTTTTCACTTGGCTTTTCTTACTCCTTCCTTTCCACACCCCCAACTTAGGCTTTTGGCCTAAGTTGGCTATTCAAACAAACCAATGCTTCAAAAAGAATTTTGGGTGAGGAGGTAGGGACAATTTTGCTTAAGGTTTCAATGTAGTTTCACAACAAATTGTTTAGGCTCAAATAGTGCAAAAATGGATGCACACCTTCACAAGGTAGTCATCAAGGATATGAAAATTTGGGTTCCCTCTAAGAATTACTGCCCATGATCATGCCTTACACTTACCAATGTTTAGACAATTGGACTAACAAGGCAAATTTTAGGATTCCACAGACATGCTTTCATGTGAAACCTCACCACACATGGAACTTTGAATACACTTATTTAGCCCAGCCCGAAAAGATCAAAAGCTTACGTACGATGTTCATTGCAAGGCTCACATCAAAATGCAGCTAGTCAACAAAAAAATTCAAAAAGATCGCTAAAAAATGCAATCACATCGATTTCATTCTAGCAACACAGACACTATACATCATGCTCATTATCAGAAATGTTCAAGACATCTATATTGAACACAATCAATTCATTCACGAAAACTCACACATACTACAGATAATAGAATAGAGAGACAAAAGTGCACAAGAAAAAGGGTGGGCATCCAAATTTCCCACTCCCAACCAAAAAGAAAAATGAAGTATCCTCAATGCAAAAAACAAAATAAATAAGCTTAGGTGGAGGGACTCAATGATATATCGAGAATGAATGTCGCCAAATTGGTTGGCGGATCGCCTAACCCGCTAAGAACACCTACCATGCCTGTAGCATATGAGAATTTTGATTCCAATTAGGCGGGCTTTAGAAGGATCGCCTAAGGTGAATAGGTGACTCGCCAAAACTCCATGCTCATCACCTAAATTGACAATGTACCCCCTAATTATTGCTGCCTATTAGGCGAACTAAATTGGGTTCGCCCAAGCCCATCGGCAAATACCCAAGTTAGGGGTGCAGTTTGCAGAATTTGACCGTTTTCACCAAAAGTTGTGTTGCCCATTGGGCGAACTCGCTGGAGCTTCACTTAAGTGTTTTGGTGGATCACCAAATTCCCCTCTGAATCACAAATCTTAGTCGATCCTGCATAAGTAACACCCATATTATTGAAAACTACTAACACTTGAGTTGCCTTCCAAGAAATGTAACACCTCGGATTCATAAAGGAAGGGATTTTAGTTTTTCTGGAAATTCTAGTGCTAGTACCAACGGAGCCACCTACGGTCCTTGGACTAAACTACGGACCGTAGGTCAGGCCCGTGGTTGGCTAGTCCAGGTTCCTTAAAATGTTAAGCCTCAGAACTTTAATACAGCCAGCCAGGACGGACCGTCAATCTATGTACGAACCATAGATAGGTCTCGCAGATGAGACCCATACTTAGTTAAATCTTCAGGGCCAAGAATTTGACCTACGGAGGCCATTTACGGGCCATAGGTTGACCCACTAACCGTACATAGGTTCCATCATTTCAGGGTCCAAGGTTGACAGTCTCTGAATCTATCTACGGTAGGACAGGACGGTTCGTAGGTTGACTTACGGACTGTAGGCCCAACCGTAGATAGGGGTCCGATAGTTATTTTTTTAGGGCTTTTTGATCTTTCCATAGATGTTGAATTCTTAATCCAAGTCGGTTTAGCCCTTAAGCTAGACCCTATATAAACTTTTTAAGCAAAATTCTACCCATTCCAAAACATTCCCAAAACTCTCCTCTCTCAAATATTTCTCTTTAGAAGTTAGAAGAAGAAGAAGAATAGGGCAAGCTAGGGTTCAAGAAATCAAGTTTTCTTCATCAAATGCTTAAGGAAATTGAGCACTAAGGTATGATAGTCTTCATCGATGGAGCCCTTTCCTTCATGGAATCCCTAAAATCTCAAATTTTCAAGTTAGAAATTCCCAATTGAATTAAGAGTTTTCTTCCATGTTATGGGTTCTTTGCAAGGTTGCTTCAATTGATTGGTTTATGAACTTTGAAGTACAAATTGGTTTGAATTTCATGAATTATATGAATCCCTATGTACCCATGTCAATTACCCCAATTTCGAAATCTATGCTTTGTTGGTGGGTTGAATTATAAAGTGATAAATTTTCTGAAATCTCTCTGAATCCATCCATGAATTATGATTCCGTAGCTAAGATTTTTCATGATGAGATTATGAATGACCTAAGGATGGTTTTATGAATGTAGGCATGTTCAATCAAAAACTATGATTTTCATCTACTATGTGGGTTCCTTCCATTATGATCAAATTGCCTTGTTTATGGTTTTCTAAGAATGAGTTTGTATTGAATTTCATGATTTAAGAGGAATTCTCATGAACCCATGTGAACTCTATGATTTGTAAGTTATGAGCATTATGAATTATGTAAAGATGAAGTTTTATGAAATCATGCATGTCTCTTATGAAGCTAATGATAAAGTAACAGTGCTTTGAGATTGAAGCATCAAAGTTTATGATATGATGATGTTGTTGTTGAGTTAGGAAAGGAATTCTAATATATTACTCAATCCATGAATGTGAAAGGTTTTCTAACATGTCATGATTCATAACTTTTTGAAAGGCTTGCTCAAATAAACTTGAATCGATGACTAATAAGCTATTCTAATGAAGGGACAAGAGGTGATCACCCGTGTTTCCTCATGTAGACAAGAGGTGATCACCCATGTCTACTAGTAATGAATTTATGACTAATGATAGACAAGAGGTGATTACCCATGTCTAAATATGATAGTCATACTATGTCTAATTCGTGGGAGTTATGCTTAGCACCGAGTGGACAAGTGGCGATTACCCATGTCCCATAAACTATGTACCACTATAGGATGATGGTCTATGATAGACTATAACTAGTGGATCCACGTAAGCTATATGTTAAGTAAAGGGTCTTACCTTGGAAAGTAGGATGACCCTATCGGTATGAGGTTAGACACCGAATTCCATGTTGATAGCTCACACGGTCTTACATGTCGGTTCAAGCTACTTCCCACAAACAATGAACTAAAGTTCTTTTAAGATATTTCAAAAGTGATGTGAAGATGTTTAGCTTGTATGGACCATGGTTTATGATTTGTGAAGCTATCCCTTTTCATGTTTTAGCTTGATCATTGCATGTTATAAAAATGTCCCATTTTTGCATGTTTATATGATTTCGTGCATTGCTATCATACTTAGTACATTCCTCATACTAACGCATACTTCTTGCCTACATTGTCTCATAATGTAGGGCTTGGCGATTCTCCGTCTATTTGTGACTAGAACTTAGTAGAAGGTCTTCGAAAGACTTGGTGAGTTCTCATGCATTCGAGGACATAGCCTTGTTGTTCTTACTTTTATGTTCCTTTGCTCTGACATTGTATTGGGTTACGTCCCAAACTTTATTTCTCATTCTTATTTTAGATTGGCTTTGAGACATTTGATATGGACTTCTGCTATTTCTTTTAGAAAGATTTGATATGAAATTGTCTTTTGAACTCTTCAATCTCTATGATTATGTATGTATGTATGCTAAGTGGCTTGTATGAGGCCTTTCAGAGTCTCATACGCCATGTCACGTCTAGGTCATACTCTAGGTCATGACAAACTTTGTATTTAGAGCGCAAGGTTTTAGAAAGATCCAAGGATGTCTCATAAGACACATCGAGTAGAGTCGTGTTAATGAGTGTGAAGCGCGCCACATTTATGAATGAGAGGCTATAAGATGTTTGGAAAACTCCACTTCTTTCATTACTCCTAAGTCGTGCGATAGAGTGTAACTCTATATGTCTCTCTCCTAATCCCTATCCTATGTGTTTCAAGATATGGCTTCCCGAAGAGCTTATGCTAGGAGGAATGTGGGAGAGAATGTGGAAAAACAAGCTCCTCCTCAAGCTCCTCAAGTTTCGGTCGACCCTTTGGCCGAACAACTGACTAATGCGGAGTTTAGGGCTGCTTTTCAAGTGTTGGCTCAGGCCATGATGGCTCAAGAGAATAGAGAGGTTGTGGCTCCCCTAAGCCCAAATGTAGGTACAGTGGCATCAAGGGTGAGGGACTTCACTAGGATGAACCCTCCAGAATTTCATGGTTCTATGTTTGAGAAAGATCCTCAAGAGTTTATTGATGAGGTGTACAAGGTGCTAATGATCATGGGTGTGATGCCGAAGGAAAAGGTGGAGTTGGCCACTTATCAACTTAAGGGTGTGGCTCAAGTGTTGTTTGAGCAATGGAAGAGTTAGAGGGTGGATGATGCGGGTCCTCTTGATTGGGACATGTTCCAGGTTGCTTTTCTTAATAGGTTCTTTCCCCTTGAGATGAGGGAGGCAAGGGTGCTTGTGTTCATCAACCTTCGTCAAGGAAGCATGAATGTGAAGGAGTATGCTTTGAATTTCACCAAATTGTCTCGATATGTTCCTACTATGGTTGCCGATCCTAGGGCAAGAATGAGTAAGTTCGTTTTGGGAGTTTTTGAAATGGTGGTCAAGGAATGTTGTACCACCATGCTTGTCAATGACATTGATATTTCTCATCTCATGGTTCATGCTCAACAAATAGAAGAGGAGAAACTTATGGAAAGGTCTAGAAAGGCCAAAAGGGCCAAGACCGGTGATGGTAATTTCTCACATTCAAGGTCCGATGGACATGGTCGTTTTAGATTTCGACAAAGGTTTTCCGGTCAAGGTTCCTCCAATGCTCCTCCTAAGTTCAACAAGGATAGGGTATCTAACCCTATGCCTTATGGAGGGAATGGTTGTGGTTTCTCATCGTTTACTTGTGCTAGGTGTGAGAAAAGACATGAGGGTAAATTTCTAGCCGATTCTAATGCATGCTTTTGTTGTGGTAAGATGGATCACAAGATAAGGAATTCTCCCTTAGCGGCTAAAAATGAAGGGGATAATTGTCGGTGAACTCAATCTCAAAATCCATCGGGTTCTAGTGGAAATTAGAAACAAAACCGATTCTATGTACTTCAAGCTCGCCATGAGCAAGAAGATTCTCCCGATGTGGTTACCAATATGATTAAAGTCTTTCACTTTGATGTTTATGCCTTGCTTGATCCCGGTGCTACCTTGTCTTTTGTGATGCCATATGTGGCCATGAGGTTTGATGTTGTTCCGAATGTGTTGTTAGATCCCTTTTGTATCCCTACCCCTATTGGGGAATCTATTGTGGCTAAGAGAGTCTATAAAAATTGTCCCGTCTCCATATCCCATAGAGTCACTCATGTTGATCTCGTAGAGCTTGATATTTTAGATTTTGACGTCATTCTTAGAATGGATTGGTTGCATTCTTTCTATGCTTCTATTGATCGTAGGACCCGAGTGGTCAAGTTCCAATTCCCAAATGAGCCTATCCTAGAGTGGAAGGGGGTAAATTCTATTCCTAAAGGTCAATTTGTGTCATGTCTTAAAGCTAGAAAGATGATTTCTAAGGGGTGCATATACCATCATTTTAGGGTGAGGGATGTGGATTTCGAGACCTCTACTCTTGAGTCGGTTCCGGTTGTAAATGAGTTCCCAGAAGTGTTCCCCGATGACCTACCCGGTGTTCCTCCCGAAAGGGAAATAGACTTCGGTATTGACCTTCTCCCCGATACACAACTTATCTCTATTCCTCCTTATAGAATGGCTCTGGTAGAACTTAAGGAACTAAAGCAACAGTTGAAAGACTATTTTAATAAGGGTTTCATCCGACCAAGTATTTCTCCATGGGGTGCTCCGATCTTGTTTGTAAGGAAGAAGGATGGTTCACTCTGTATGTGCATTGAATACCATCAATTGAACAAGGTTACCATTAAGAAAAAATATCCTCTTCCAAGGATTGACGACTTGTTTGATCAACTGCAAGGGGCAAGTAACTTTTCTAAGATTGATCTTCGTTCGGGTTATCACCCATTGAGGGTGAAAGAAGATTATATTTTGAAAATGGCTTTTCGGAGTAGATATGGCCATTATGAATTCGTAGTGATGTTATTTGGGTTGACAAATGCTCCGGCCGCGTTTATGGATTTGATGAATAGGGTGTTTAGGCAATATCTTGATATGTTTGTGATTGTGTTCATAAATGATATTTTTATTTACTCAAAGAGTGAGGATGAGCATGCCGATCATTTGAGGATTGTATTGCAGGTCCTCAAGGACCAACAACTCTTTACGAAGTTTAGTAAATGTGAGTTTTGGCTAAGGTATGTGGCTTTTCTTGGTCACATTCTCTCCGGTAAGGGTATTGAGGTAGATCTTAAGAAGACGGATGCGGTTAAGAATTGGTCTAGACCTCTATCACCTTCAGATATTAAAAGTTTCTTGGGTATAGCCGGTTATTATAGGAGATTTGTTGAAGGGTTTTCTTCTATTGCTTCTCTATTGATGGCTTTGACTCAAAAGAGGTTAACTTCACTTGGTTCGAAGCTGAGATGAGTTTTCAAGAGTTGAAAGATAGACTTACTTCGACTCCGATATTGACTTTACCGGAGGGGTTCGATGGTTTTGTGGTTTATTGCGATGATTCAAGGATTGGGTTAGGGTTTGTTCTTACGCAAAATGGAAAAGTTATTGCTTATGCTTCAAGGCAACTCAAGATTCATAAAAAGAAATATCCTACTCATGATTTAGAATTAGCGACAGTTGTGTTTACTTTAAAGATTTGGAGGCATTATTTGTATGGTGTGCATGTTAACATTTTTACCGACCATAAGTCTTTTTAATATGCGTTTAAACAAAAAGATCTAAATCTTCGCCAAAGGAGGTGGCTTGAGTTATTAAAAGACTATGACATGAGTGTCCTCTATCACCCCGGTAAGGCTAATGTGGTGGCGGATCCTCTTAGTCGGTTGTCTATGGGTAGTGTTAGTCATGTTGAGGATGATAAGAAAGAGTTGGCTCGTGATGTTCATGGATTGGCTCGATTGGGTGTTCAGTTGGTTGATTCCACTAAAGGTTGTGTTATGGTTCATAATGGTTCCGAATCATCTTTTGTGCATGATGTGAAGGCTAAACAAGATCTTGATCCTAATTTTGTTGAGTTGAAGGAAGCGATGCTCAAAAAGTCCGTTCAGGCTTTCTCCCAAGGGGGAGATGGTGTGCTTCGATATCAAGGTCATTTGTGTGTTCCCGATGTAGATGACATAAGAGAAAAAAATTTATCGGAAGCCCATAGGTCTCGATATTCCATTCACCCGGGAACTACCAAGATGTACCGTGATTTGCAGGAGGTCTATAGGTGGAATGAGATGAAGAAGGATATTGCGGAATTTGTAGCTAAGTATCCTAATTGTCAACAAGTGAAGGTTGAGCAACAAAATCCGGGAGGTTTGTCCCAAGATATTACCATTCCTACTTGGAAGAGGGAAGATTTGAACATGGACTTTATTGTTGGTTTACCATGCACCCGGTCAAAATATGATTCGATTTGGGTTATTGTGGATCGCATGACGAAATCAGCCGATTTCGTTTCCGTCAAGGTTTCTTATTCGGTGGAGGATTATGCTAAGTTTTACTTGAGAGAAATGGTTAGGTTGCATGAAGTGCCCCTATCCATTATCTCCGATCGTGGTACTCACTTCACTTCTTGGTTTTGGAAATCCTTCCAAAGGGGTATTGGTACTCGTGTTAAGCTTAGCACGGCCTTTCATCCTCAAACCGATGCGCAAGCGGAGCATACTATCCAAACTTGGGAAGATATCTTGAGAGGTTGTGTGATTGACTTCAAGGGTAATTGGAATGATCATTTGCCTTTGATTGAATTCGCTTATAATAATAGCTACCATTCTAGTATTGGTATTGCTCCATTTGAGGCTCTTTATGGTAGGAAGTTTAGATCTCCTATAGGTTGGATTGAAGTTGGTGAAGTTGCATTGATAGGTCCCGAGTTCGTGCATGAGGGTATGGAGAAAGTTCAGCTTATTAGAGAGAGGTTGAAAATGGCTCAAAGTCGACAAAAAGTCCTATGCCGATGTTAGAATAAGAGATTTAGAATTTGATGTTGATGATTGGGTTTACTTGAAATTTCGCCCATGACTGGTGTAATGAGATTCGGGAAGAAAGGGAAGCTTAGTCCCCGTTATGTAGACCTATATCAAATTTTGAGACGTGTTGGTAAGGTTGCTTATGAACTTGATTTACCTAATGATTTGGCATCAGTGCATCCTGTTTTTCATGTCTCCTTGTTGAAGAAATGTGTTGGTGATCCGACATCTATAGTGCCATTAGAAAATCTTTGCATAAAGGATAGTCTTTCCTATGAAGAAGTTTTGGTTGAGATTTTTGACCGGCAAGTCCGAAAGTTAAGAAATAAAGAATTTGTCTTCTGTGAAGATTCTTTGGAGGAATCATTTAGTTGAGGGTGCTACTTGGGAGGCCTAGGCCAATATGATGTCCCGATATCCTAATCTCTTTCCCTCCGATTCTACTCTAGCTTGAGGTATCTAGTTCCTCATGGTTTATTCTTGTGGTTTCATGTGTCATAGCTTTTTCCATGATTCCTTGTTTATGCATGTTTATGAAGAGTCTATTTTTTTTAAATGAGCTAGCTTGATTGATTTCTCTATGATGATGTGCATTTGAATATGAGTTGCACAAAGCTTTTATGAAATGATGTTTTGAACATGCTTTAGCTTAGAGATGATGTTTCCCCCTCGGATATGTACATTTATATGATTGCATGTATGTTCGGCTATTAGATCTTGAGTTCTTACTCTTCTTATGATGTCTTGATTCCCATTCGAGGACGAATGTTACCATAGGGGAGATATTGTAACACCTTGGATTCGTAAAGGAAGGAATTCTAGTTTTTTTGGAATTTGTGGTGCCAGTACCAATGGAGCCACCTACGGCCCGTGGACTGACCTAAGGACCGTAGGTCAGGGTCGTGGTTGGCTAGTCCAAGTTCCTTAAAATGTTAAGCCTCAGTCCTTTTATACGGCTTGCTAGGATGGACCGTCAATCTATGTACGAATCGTAGATAGGTCTCATAGGTGAGACCCATACTTAGTTAAATCTTCATGGCCAAGAATTAGACCTACGGTGGCCATGTATGGGCCGTAGGTTGACCCACGAACAGTACATAGGGTCCGTCATTGCAGAGTCCAAGGTTGACAGTCTCTGAATCTATTTACGGCAGGACAGGACGGTTCGTAGGTTAACTTACGGACCGTAGATTCAACAAAAGATAGGGGTCCGACAGTTATTTTTTTAGAGCTTTTTGGTCTTTTCTCTAGGTGTTTAATTCTTAATCCAAGTTGGTTTGGCCCTTAACCTAGACCCTATATAAACCTTTTAAGCCAAATTCTACCCATTACCAAAACTCGCCTCTCTCAAATATTTTATCTCTCTAGAAGTTAGAAGAAGAAGAAGAAGAGGGCAAGCTAGGGTTCAAGAAATAAAGTTTTCTTCATCAATTTCTTAAGGAAATTGAGCACTAAGGTATGATAGTCTTCATCCATGGATCCCTTTCCTTCATAGAAACCGTAAAATCTCCAATTTTCAAGTTAGAAATTCCCAATTGAATTAAGGGTTTTCTTCCATGTTATAGGTTCTTTGCAAGGTAGCATCAATTGATTTTTCTATGAACTTTAAAGTATAAATTGGGTTGAATTTCATGAATTTATATGAATCACCATGAACCCATGCCAACTCCCCTAATTTTGAAATCTATGCTTTGTTGGTGGGTTGAATTATAAAGTGATGAATTTTATAAATCTCTATGAATCCATGCATGAATTATGATTTCGAAACTAAGACTTTTCATGATGAGATTATGAATGTCCTAAGGATGATTTTATGAATGTAAGCATGTTCAATCAAAAACTATGATTTACCTCTACTATGTGGGTTCCTTCAATTATGATCAAATTGCCTTGTTTATGGTTTTCTAAGCATTGATTTGTATTGAATTGCATGATTTAAGAGGAATTATCATGAACCCATGTGAACTCTGTGATTTGTAAGTTATGAGCATGATGAATTATTTACAGATAAAGTTTTATGAAATCTGGCATGTCTCTTGTGAAGCTAATGATGAAGTAAGGGTGCTTTGTGATTGAAGCATCAAAGTTTATGATATGATCATGTTGTTGAGTTGTGAAAGGAATTCTCATATATTACTCAACCCATGAATTTGAAAGGTTTTCTCACATGTAATGATTTATAACTTTTTGAAAGGCTTGCTCAACTAAACTTGAATCTATTATTAAGGAGCTATTCTAATGAAGGGACAAGAGGCGATCACCCATGTTCTCTAATGTAGACAAGAGACGATCAACCATGTCTAGTAGTAATGAACTTATGAATAATGATAGACAAGAGGAAATTACCCATGTCTACTTATGATAATCGAACTATGTCTAATCCGTGGGAGTTATGCTTAGAACCAAGCTGAAATGTGGCGATTACCCAAGTCCTATAAACTATATGCCACCAGAGGACGATGGTCTATGATAGACTATAACTAGTGGATCCACGTAAGCTATATGTTAAGTAAAGGGTCCTACCTTGGCTAGTAGGATGGCCCTATCAAAGTGAGGTTAGACACCGGATTCCATGTTGATAACTCACATGGTCTTACATGTCGGTTAAGGCTACTTCCCACAAACTATGAACTAAAGTGCTTCTAAGATATTTCTTAAGTTATGTAAAGACGTTTAGCTTGCTTTGACCATGGTTTATTATTTGTGATAGTAACCCTTTTCATGTTTTAGCTTGGTCATTGTATGTCATGAAAATTTCCCGCTTTTGCATGTTTATATGATTTCGTGCATTGCTATCATACTTAGTTCATTCCTCGTACTAACGCATACTTCTTGCCTACATTGTTTCATAATGTAGGGCTTCGCAATTCTTCATCTATTCATGGCTAGAGCTTAGTAGAAGGTCTTCGAAAGACTTAGTGAGTCCTCATGCATTCGAGGACATAGCCTTGTTGTTCTTACTTTTATGTTCCTTTGCTCTGACATTGTATTGGGTTACGTCCCAAACTTTACTTCTCATTCTTATGTTAGATTGACTTTGAGACATTTGATAAAGACTTCCGCTATTTCTTTTAGAAAGATTTGATATGAAATTATCTTTTGAACTCTTAAATCTCTATGATCCTGTATGTATGTATGCCAAGTGGCTTGT
>JAGDQO010002842.1:0-64338 GCA_018342035.1 Solanum appendiculatum
ACCACCGGGACTACTTTGAGAAACTTATTTTTAGACTTTCGAGGCATTGAGGACGTGCTCTTTTTATACCTGCAGTTTAGAGGCATCCGGGATGCGCTCAATTTTTATGACTATCCGGCGCGGTGTAACTTTTTTACTACATCGGCTAGGCCACTCACTCTCCTGTACCACTACGGGGATGCTTTATGTTACATAAGACCTGGTTCTAGCCCAAGCAGTGTATACGGACTTCCCGCGTCCCCTATGAGCCCCTCTGGCCGATGCACCACTGAACTGGATGAGGGAGCTACTTGGCAGGCCGGGGGTCGGGGTCCGGGGTAAGTGTTTACACTTAGTTGTGATGACCTTTGAGATCCACCGATTATGTTAATGGATTTTACTTCAAACTTGCATTCATTAGCACCACCCATCACTAATATACTTGTTTGCGGTTTGGTCCCTCGATTTATGGGGGCCAGGGGTATGTTGTGTACCGTCCGGCCGGTTATTATCTGACTATATTTGCTCTTATCTTGTGTGGTATTTGTAGTTGGTCTTCAGGGTGTCTTGGTCTGGATTTGTGATTTGCTCTTCTGGTTAGATTCAGCTGGGTTAGCTCTTAGGTGTTTAGTGGTGGCAATATTTTTTCGCTCTTAATTGGTTAGCTCCTTTGGCATTCTCTTATCATAACTAGGTTGTGGATTATGGTGGCAGGTGCGTCCCTCGTCTCTTTCTCCTTACTTCTTATTTTCTAGCTCTTTGCTCTTGTTCCTGCTTTTACCATGTGTTAGATCCTATTTCTTTACTTGTCCTGTTCCTGCCCTGTTTATATGCTTTTTATGCTTGCTTTATTACCATTCGATTGGTACTCATACTATACTTCTGCACCTTGCAGATCATAGTACAGATTATCGCCGGTGATTTGGTCTTGGTGCGGAGCAGCTTGCACTCGGAGATTTGGTGAGCTCCTGGCGTTTGGAGATGCCAATTTCCATCTATTTTGGGCCAGGACTAGTCTTTACTTGCTTTTGAAGACTCTTTGTATCTTTCGATTTCGTAGTGTATTTATATCAGCTTTGTACTCTTGTTTTGTTTAAAAGCTCAAATGCTGACTGATGCCAAGTCTTGGGGATGGTTCCTTGGTTGTATATATGTCGACCCTTCTTTCTTCTCTTCATTATCGTTTATTTCTCTTTTGGTTCCTCTTTGGTTTGATAACCTGTCGCTTCTTATTTCGGGCTATGGGTTAGGCTAACCTACTGGTGGGTTGTAGTAGGTGCCATCACGACCTGAGGGATCGAGTCGTGACATAATGATTCAGTCACAAGATACTGCCACGACCCAAAGTGCCCCTTAGGTGTGACATGGAGTATAGGACCCCAAGAGGCCCCACAAAAGCCACTTAGCATACATATACATAAGGTAAAGACAAAAATGAGGAAGGAAATCGACAATCTCAAAAAAATAAAGAGTTTACAAGCGGAAGTCTTGACTATGTCTCAAAAGCCATCTAAATAATAGAATGATCGGGATGTAACTCGTACATCATATACAAGTCTGAAACTAAAAATTAAAGAAAAGCAATAAAGTCTCTTAGTCCCAAAAGCATAAGGACTCACCAACGCTGATAGCTCGAACTCTTAAAGCAACTAACCACGAGAGTGTGAGGGATGACTGTCTGACCCTACATTATAAGAGAATGTAGGCACAAGTATGCATTAGTACGTGGAATATAATAAGTATGAAGCCAATGCATATAATCACATAAATCATGCTAATGAGATGCTTTCATATAGGAAATCATGCTAGTGAGATATCGTCATGAACATGTAATGACCAAACTAAATAATGTGACAAAAGGGTTAGAAACTCAATGCATAAACATGGTCAATGCAAGCTAGTCATATCATAAGTCTTGTCTCGTGAGATACTTCTTGTACCCTAGTTCATTATTATGGGATTTTTTCATTTAACCGACATAGACCATGTGAGCTATAACATGGAATCTAGTGTCTGCCCCACACCGAAAAGGGGAGTGATGTCTACCCCACACAACTAGAAGGGGTGTCCTACTTGCCAAGGTCAGGACCATAAATCTGTAGCTTACGTGGATCCACTAGCTATGTGTCTATCTGAGACACAAACCTACGAGGCACGTAGTTCTGGGACTTAGGGATTTCTACTAAAGGTCCACGGATGCTAAATGGAAACCTTTATCCCCAAAAGCCCGCTCGATGCTAAGTAAAATCCCAAGGAATAGTCAATTAAGCTTATTCATATTTTAACCAAGGAAGAGGTACATCTAGGGTTACCAAATCAAAGCTAAGATCATATCAAGACGTTTCAACTACCATGGGCTTGCCCCAAGCTTACGTCATTAGAATAGCTCCTAATCGATTCATAGGTGATGAAGCATTTCAACCATATGAACCCTAATTTATGTGAGAAAACCTTTCACATTCATATTCTTAGCTTATTGTGAAGAAAACCTTTTCATAACTCATGGATACCATCATATATATGCACCCTAGCAATTATAAGCATAATTCTCATGAAACATGCATCCCTTATGCAAGCTATCCATATACATGCATCTCTTATGCAAGCTACTCATATGTTCATAAATCATGATCTAGTATGGGTACAGGTCAATTCATCTTAGAATCGTGCAATAAACTAGAATCATGCATATTTTCATCAATTTCATGAGTTCATAAATGTGTGGATCATACTTCATCATGAATACATAACTAAGAATCATGGCTCATGCATGGGTTCATACAATTTCTACTCAAATCATATAAATCACGCTAGATCATGCACTAAATTACTTTATCACACTAGATCGTGCACTAAAAATCATAAAATCAACAATTGAAATCATAATTGAAGAACCCATAAGAATTGATCAAAACCCTAACTTAATTTGGGGTATTAAACCTTGAAAATTGAAGGAAATTAGGGACCCAATGGAGGAAAGGACTCCAATGGTGAATGCTAACATATCTCAACAAAGCCCACAAGAAATTGCTAAAACTCGATGACCTTAAATGGAGGATCCTAGCTCTTCTTCTTCCTTGAGAATTGAGAGATCTTTCTATAGAGAGAATTATTTGGGAAGTTGGGAATGAAAATAATGACGGAAAATTTTGGAAGAAAGACTTATATAGTGGGTCAATTTAGGGGCAAAGTCGTAATTAAAAAGACTTAAAAGAATTGGGAAAGGACATAAAAACCCCTGAAAAATTAACTGTCAGATGAAGTCTACGGTTCCAATCTACGGTTTGTCAACTGGTCTACGACCCTTAGATTGCGTCCGTAGAAGGTGACTCAGGGCCAAAAATTTAAGAAAAAAAATTTTCTCTTTCAAAAACTGAGGTGTTACAATATCTCCCCCTTGGGAACATTCGCCCCCGAATGGAACTCAGCTAGCAACAACAAGAGTAGGGGAAACAACAATTCTATTATTCCAATCATGAATACAACTACATAATGCACATATCCGAGGAGGAAGATCAACTCCAAGCTAAAGCATGCTCCATCACAAAATGTCAAGCAATAAACACTTAATGAATGCATGCATAAGGAAACACGAGAATGACTAAGACGTATGCATCCTAGAAATAAACCATGAGGAGCTAAATACCTCAAGCTAGGGAAGACTCAGAAGGAAAGAGATGAGGATAACGGGACATCATATCGGCCTCGGCTTCCCACGTAGCACCCTCAACTAATTGATTCCTCCACAATACCTTAACGGAAGTAACTTCTTTGTTTCTCAACTTCCAGTCTTGTAGGTCTAGAATCTCAACCGAAACCTCTTCATAAGATAAACTCTCTTTGATCCCAAGACTTTCTAAATGCACTATGGTTGTCGGATCTCCAACACACTTCTTCAGAAGAGACACATGGAAAACCGGATGAACCGATGCTAACTCATTATGCAACTCAAGCTCATAAGCAACCTTCTCAATGCGTCTCAAATTCCTATATGGGCCTACATACCTGGGTTTAAGCTTCCCTTTCTTACCAAATCTCATGACACCTTTCATGGGCTAAATTTTCAAATAGACCCAATCATCAACCTCAAACTCAAGATCCCTACTTCTAACATCGGCATAGGACTTTTGCTGACTTTGAGCCATTTTAAACCTTTCTCTAATAAGCCGAACTTTATCCATAGCCCCATGCACTAATTCGGGACCCATCAACGAAACTTCACCCACTTCAAACCATCCTATAGGGGACCTACATCTCCTACTGTAAAGAGCCTCAAATTGAGCCATACCAATACTTGCATGGTAACTATTATTGTAGGCAAATGATAATCCCAATTACCCTTGAATCAATCACACAAGCTCTTAGCATATCCTCTAAGGTTTGGATAGTACGCTCCGCTTGCCCATCAGTTTGGGGATGAAAAGCCGTGCTAAGCTTAACCTTGGTACCAAGACCCTTTTGGAAGGACTTCCAAACTTGACAAGTGAATTGGGTACCTCTATCAGAGATAATGGATAGAGGCACTCCATGAAACCTAACCATCTCCCTAATGTACAACTTAGCATAATCTTCTGCCGAAAAGGACACCTTGATGGGAATGAAGTGAGCTGACTTCGTCATACGGTCTACTATAACCCATATAGAATCATGTTGCCGACGAGTACGGGGTAAACCCACTATGAATTCCATATTAACATCTTTCTACTTCCAAGTTGGAATAGCTATATCTTGGGATAAGCCTCCCGGCCTTTGATGTTCAACCTTAACTTGTTGACAATTTGGGCACTTTGCCAAAAACTCCGCAATATCTTTCTTCATTCCATTCCACCAATAGACTTCCCGCAAATTGCGGTACATCTTGGTGGCACCCAGATGAATAGAGTATCGGGAACTATGAGATTCTTCTAGAATTTGGTCTCTTAAGCCATCAACATTAGGCACACACAAACCACCTTGATATCTGAGGACACCATCTCCCCCTTTGCCGAAAGCCTCATTGCCCTTCTTTAGAACAACTTCTTTCAACTCAACTAGTATTGGATCGAGTGCTTCGTTAGCCTTAATATCCACCACAAAGGATGATTCCGACCCATTTTGGAGAATCACACCTCCCTCATCGGAGTCAACCAACCGAACACCTAGCTGAGATAGTCTATGAACATCCCAAACCAATTCCTTCTTATCATATTCTATATGTGCAACACTATTCATCGACAACCGACTCAAGGCATTGGCCACTACATTAGCTTTGCCCGGGTGATAGAGGACACTCATGTCATAGTCCTTTAAGAGCTCTAGCCATCTACGTTGTCGAAGATTTAGATCCTTCTGCTTGAACGCATATTGTAAACTTTTGTGGTCGGTAAATAAATCAAGATGGACACCAAATAAATAGTTCCTCCAAATCTTTAGGGCAAAGACAACTGCCGCAAGTTCTAAATCATGGGCAGGGTAATTCTTTTTATGAACCTTAAGTTGCCTTGAAGCATAAGCAATCAACTTTCAATTTTGCATAAGAACACACCCTAAGCCAACCCTTGAAGCATCACAATAAACCACAAAGCCATCGGAAACTTCCGACAATGTCAATATTGGAGCGGAAGTAAGCCTATCTTTCAATTCTTGAAAATTCTTTTCACAAGTCTCCTACCATACAAATTTAGTCTTCTTTTGAGTCAACGAGGTCAATGGAGAGGCAATAGAAGAAAACCCTTCCACAAACCTCCTATAGTATTCGACCAAGCCCAAGAAACTACGAATATCCGAAGGAGATAAAGGTCTAGGCCAATTTCTAACCACATCCGTCTTCTTAGGATCTACCTCAATACCCTTACCGGACACAACATGCCAAAGGAAAGCCACAGATCTCAACCAAAACTCACATATATTGAACTTAGCATATAACGTGAGATTCCTAAGAATTTGTAATACAATCCTCAAATGATCGGCATGCTCTTCCTCACTTCGGGAGTAAATCAAAATATCATCAATGAATACAATCACGAACATATCAAGGTATTGTCTAAACACCCTATTCATCAAATCCATAAAAGCCGCCAGAGCATTATTCAATCCAAACGACATAACCACAAACTCATAATGGCCATATCTAGTTCGAAAAGCCGTCTTTGGAATATCACAATCTCTCACCCTCAATTGGTGATAACCCGATCGGAGATCAATCTTAGAGAAGAAACTAGCACCTTGAAGTTGGTCAAACGAATCATCTATCCTCAGAATTGGGTACTTATTCTTAATGGTAACCTTATTCAGTTGCCGGTAATCAATACATATACGGAGAGAGCCATCTTTCTTACGAACAAACAACACCGGAGCACCCCATGGAGAAATACTTGGTTGGATGAAACCTTTATCCAGCAAATCCTTCAATTTCTCTTTCAATTCCTTAAGTTCCGCCAGAGCCATATGGTTAGGAGGAATAGAGATAGGTTGCGTATCGGGAAGAAGGTCAATACAAAATTCTATTTCCATTTCGGGAGGAACACCGGGTAGATCATCGAGAAATACATTCAGAAATTCATTTACCACGGGAGCCGACTCAAGACTAGGGGTTTCATAATCTATATCCCTAACCCGAATAAGATGATAAATGCAACCCTTGGAGATCATCTTTCTAGCTTTAAGACAAGAAACAAACCGGCCTATAGGCATAGAATTTCCCCCTTGCCACTCTAGGACGGGCTCATTAGGAAATTGAAACTTCACCACTTGGATTCTACAATCAACCGAGGCATAACAAGAATGAAGCCAATCCATCCCAAGAATGGCTTCAAAGTCTAACATATTTAGATCTACGAGGTAAACATAGGTGACTCTATGGAACAAGGAAATGGGACACTTCTTATAAACTCTTTTAGCCACAATAGAATCACCAATAGGAGTAGAGACACAAAAGGGGTCTAACAACACATCCAGGGCAATATCAAATCTCATAGCTACATATGGCGTCACAAAAGATAAAGTAGCACCGGGATCAAGTAAAGCATATACATCAAGATGTAAGACATTCAACATACCGGTAACCATATCGGGAGAACCTTCTTGCTCTTGGCGAGTTTGGAGTGCATAAAATCGGTTTTTCTTGGGAGCACTAGAAGCCGAACCACTAGGAGCACCTTGTTTACCATCTTTCCCTTTTGTAACATTCATTGAACAATCCCTCATTTTGTGACCACTTTTGCTACAAGTGAAGCAACCATCCGATCTGGCTAAGCATCTCCCCTCATGCTTCCTCCAACACTTTTGACATGGGGAAATTTCTATCACCACCATCATTGCCTCCTTGAGGCTTGGGGTTTGACACCCTATTCTTGTCAAACTTAGGCATTGGAGAATTTGAAGACCCTTGGTTCGAAAACCTTTGTCAAAACTTAGAACGGCCATGTCATCTGGTCCTTTGGTTTGAGAAGTCACCATCACCGGTCCTAGCCCTCTTTGCCTCTTTGGACCTCTCCTTTAGCTTCTCTTCTTTGATTTGTTGTGCATGTACCATCAACCATGAAATATCCATTTCTTTAATAAGCATGGCAGTCCTACACTCCTTGACCACCAAGTCGGACACCCTCGACACAAATTTACTCATTTTGGCCCTTGAATCGGCCACCAAGGAAGGCGCATATTTCAACAATTGAGTGAACTTCAATGCATATTCTTTTACACTCAAACCACCTTGCTTCAAGTTAATGAACTCGAGGACCTTAGCCTCTCTCATCACAAGAGGAAAGAATCGATCAAGAAAAACTTCCTTAAAGTTCTCCCATTCAAGAGGACCTGCATCTCTAGGCCTCTCACTTTTCCATTGGTTAAACCACACTTGGGCATCACCCTTCAATTGGTAAGCGGCCAACTCCACTTTCTCTTCCGGCGTTACTCCCATGCTCATCAAAATCTTGTAAACCTCTTCAATGAACCCTTATGGATCCTCCTCCACCTTGGAGCCATGGAATTCTAGAGGGTTCATCCTTGTGAAATCTCTCACCCTTGCCGCCGCGTACCCACATGTGGGTTTACGGGGACCACAAGTGAAGCAACCATCTTGTAGCCTCTTATTCATAAATGAGGTGCCCTTCACACTTATGA
The DNA here is from genome assembly GCA_018342035.1 of Solanum appendiculatum. Taxonomy (NCBI): domain Eukaryota; kingdom Viridiplantae; phylum Streptophyta; class Magnoliopsida; order Solanales; family Solanaceae; genus Solanum; species Solanum appendiculatum. Next base: position 8,080 of record JAGDQO010002842.1, read on the forward strand.
ACAAGACTCTACTAGACGTGGCTTTGAGACAACCTAGGACCTTTCTAAACCTTGTGCTCTAAATACCAAGTTTGTCACGACCCAAAGTGCCCCCTAGGTGTGACATGGCGTATAGGACCCCAGGAGGCCCCACACAAGCCACTTAGCATACATATAAATAAGGTAAAGACAAAAATGAGGAAGGAAATAGAAAATCTCATAAAAATAAAAAGTTTACAAGCAGAAGTCTTGACTATGTCTCAAAAGCCATCTAATACAATAGAATGATCGGGACATAACCCGTACATCATATACAAGTCTGAAACTGAAAAGTAAAGAAAAGCAATAATGTCTCTTAGTCCCCTAAGCATGAGGACTCCCTAATGCTAGTAGCTTGAACTCTGAAAGCAATTAACCACGAGAGTGTGAAGGATGACTATCCGACACTACATTATAAGAGAATGTAGGCACAAGTATGCATTAGTACGTGTAATGTACTAAGTATGAAACCAATGCATATAATCACATAAATCATGCCAATGAGATGCTTTCATATAGGAAATCATGCTAGTGAGATATCTTCATGAACATGTAATGACAAAACTAAATCATATGACAAAAGGGTTAGAAACTCAATGCATAAACATGGTCAATGCAAGCTAGTCATATCATAAGTCTTGTCTCGTGAGATACTGCTAGTACCCTAGTTCATTATTATGGGATTTTTACGTTTAACCGACATAGACCATGTGAGCTATAACATAGAATCCAGTGTCTACCCCACACCGAAAAGGGGAGTGATGTCTACCCCACACCACTAGAAGGGGTGTCCTACTTGCCAAGGTAAGGACCCTAAATTTGTAGCTTATGTGGATCCACTAGCTATGTGTCTATTTGAGACAAAAACCTACGAAGCAGGTAGTTTTGGGACATAGGGATTTCTACTAAGGTCCACGGATGCTAAACGTAAATCTTTATCCCAAAAGCCCGCTCGGTGCTAAGTAAAATCCCAAGGAATAGTCAATTAAGCTTATTCATATTTTAACCAAGGAAGAGGTACATATAGGGTTACCAAATCCAAGCTAAGATCATATCAAGACGTTTCAACTATCATGGGCTTGCCCCAAGCTTACGTCATTAGAATAGCTCCTAATCGATTCATAGGTGAGGAAGCCTTTCAACCATATGAACCCTAATTTATGTGAGAAAACCTTTCACATTCATATTCTTAGCTTATTGTGAAGAAAACCTTTTCACAACTCATGGATGCCATCATTTATATGAACCCTAGCAATTATAAGCATAATTCTCATGAAACATGCATCCCTTATGCAAGCTATCCATATACATGCATCTCTTATGCAAGCTACTAATATGTTCATAAATCATGATCTAGTATGGGTACATGTCAATTCATCTTAGAATCATGCATATTTTCATCAATTTCATAAGTTCATACATGCATGGATCATACTTCATCATGAATTCATAACTAGAAATCATGGCTCTTGCATGGGTTCATACAATTTCTACTCAAATCATATAAATCACGCTAGATCGTGCACTAAATTACTTTATCACGCTAGATCTTGAAATAAATCATAAAATCAACAATTGAAATCATAATTGAAGAACCCATAAGAATTGATCAAAACCCTAACTCAATTTGGGAAATTAAACCTTGAAAATTGAAGAAAACTAGGGACCCAATGGAGGAAAGGACTCCAATGGTGAATGCTAACATACCTCAACAAAGTCCACAAGAAATTGCTAAAAATCGATGACCTTCAATGGAGGATCCTAGTTCTTCTTCTTCCTTGAGAATTGGGAAAAGTTTCTAGAGAGAGAATTATTTGGGAATGAAAATAATGAAGGAAAATTTTTAAAGAAAGACTTATATAGTGGGTCCATTTAGGGGCAAAGTCGTAATTAAAAAGACTTAAAGAATTGGAAAAAGACATAAAAACCCTTAAAAAATAACTGCCAGATGAAGTCTACGATTCCAATCTACGGTCCATTAGAATTCCTACGGGCTGTCCTGTTGGACCGTAGAATACTTCGGAGACCCAAAATTCAGGACACTTTCTACGACTTCGATCTACGGCCCATAGGCCATTCTATGGTCTATAGACTCAACTTTAGAGACTTGATTTTCAAAACATTTTACCCTCTTTCTACGGATGCATATACCGTCCGTTAATTGGTCTACGACCCGTAGATTCATCCGTAGAAAGTGACGCAGGGCCAAAAACTGGAAAAAAAATTCTCTTTCGAAAACTGAGTGTTACACATGCACACAAAACAAAAAATATGAATTACATTCAAAGGAAAACTCAAAATATGATTCAATGTAACACCAAGGAATGAAAACCATAAGCCCGGAAAGAACATCGAGCCGGCTAGAAGTACTCCTCAAGCTTTACCAACTACGAATAACCTGGTAGATGTATCCATGGGCCACTCGAGATGGCACGTCGAGCTTACCAATAACCTTAATATCAATATTAATGGGCCGCCTGAAATGAAATATTGAGCTGCTTAGAGTAAAACCAGCTGAAAGGTGCGATAATCGAGTAAAAGGACTATTTTACCACTTTAAAGCCAAAATGAGTCTCAAAGACTTCCAAATAATTAAGGTCAACTTCCTTTTTCATAAACCAAGTCATTTTCATCATAAATCATGTAATTAATAGCTCCTTAAAATTATTACCACAATCAAGTAATGTCAAACACACATAATGGGAAAAATGCCCATCACACCACGAGAGTACTGGCCTTGTTTTTGCTGCCAATAAACCCTCAAGGCCTCAGGCCCAACATTTTAATAAAAAACAATAAAATGCCACTCAACCATCCATACCATCAATAAAATCAAGCAAACAAGTGGAATAGAAAACAGTCCTAAGCTTCACGCCACGTAGAAGCAAAGTCTAAGAATACTACTCACGCAAGGATCACCTAAACTAATGTTTCTCCGACTACAACTGAAGCTAAACAACCCAACCTATGGCCACAACTATCCAAAGATCAATAAAGCTCAACTCAACCTAAATCATGCGACACTACTTAAATATAACTAATCTACTAACCACCCTACTAGAACAAAATCGAGGTTCCGCATGCAATGGAACTGACAGAATTACCATCCAATGGACGAATTTTGTAATGTTGACCAAAGTCAATTATTTCAATATAACTCAACCAAAAGGCTCAACTCTATCAAAATCTCACTCAATAAATTGGGGACCACACTAACCATTACCGCAACACAAAAAAAGTATGATAACACTAACGAAAAGGGTAAAATGGTCATTGCACATATAAAGGAAATTTCTCATGAAATTGGATGTTACATGCTCAATATTAGTTTATACTTAGACCTTTAGTAGCCACGCCTAAGTCCCACAACTATGTGCCACAAAGGGTAATAAAGGGTCACTCGTAAGCATAGGCTAGACAACTTAGTCCTTTGAACATTAGTTAAGTGGATGCATATCAGCAAGTTTTGTACTCTTGGCAAGGTACAAAGAGCCCTTTTAGTTGGGATACAGGTTACACTCTATTTAGCTTAGATAGAGTATGACAATTATTAGCATTTCCCATAGTTCAATCTCAAAATATAGCATTGACCTTGTATTCGGTTATTTTTGTTTAGTACTTATAAGTTACATGTCTATTTGATTGGTCAATGCATTTGTTCATGTATTTCAACCCATTTAGTTTTGCATCTTAGATTTATAATATCTAGTTTACAAGAATTGTGGCACATGTGTCACACTCAATACATTTAAAGTACTGACTGCATACCTTTTGTTATATAATGTTTTTTCATATAGGTTCCGAAGCTTTGCATTTAGCTCGCGATTATTACCATTTCCAATCATGTCACAGTAGCGTTTGTAACTCCTCACTTCTGAGGACAACCCCTTATTTTAGTTATTGAGTCTTTTTATTTTTAGACAATTAGAAGTAGTTGGGGGCCTGTTCTAACAAAGCATCTTCTTAGATGATTTTAGATATAGTCGTTTGAGCTTTATGGTTTATTAGACTTTTTCCCTTACCCATTTGATGTTTTGAATTTTATACGCCTTCCAGATTCAACTTCTGCATCAGTTACTTTCAGTCATTATTTATATAAATCTTATTGTTATGTCAAATCATGTGTTAGATTATTATCACTTGTGGTACCTATTTTTATTGATTAATTAACTTTTAATGACCAACTATTATGTCGTGTAATGATGGAATATTATCGCCTTGTTAATGGTAAGCTAAAAAAATTCTATAACGCTCGAAAAGAATTTGGCTGCTATACTTATTTTTATATCGACTAGACTTTTATCCCTTCATTAAGAAGTAGTCATTAAAAGTCATTTTTGTATACTAACAAGGTTTTCAACAAAAATAGCAACAAAATATACACAAAAATGAAGGCACAAAACTGATATCATATGTTTATTCTCAGACATAAACAAGTGGAAGGAAAGCTCAATCTGCCAAAAGAAGCACCTGTGAAGCAGTTTATCAATGATATAAAGCTCAAAGTTATAGAATGAAGCACAAAATGACACATAGAGCTAATATTTTACTTACAATCAAGAGGAAGCTTCAACTTGTGAAGTGGATAAGGGTAGTCTTTCCAGCTGAAAAATAAATGAAAATGGGAAATAAAAGTATAGAAAGAGAGAATAAACACAAAGAACTCACCTAGACTAAGTCTGAGTAACCAGGGTCTGAGTTATCGATGCATCGATGCAAATTTACTAACCTACGAGTGTGTTCTTAGAGATATACAGTTGTGTCTAAGCACACTGTAGCTCAGAGAACATGAAGAACCATTGTCCAGTCCAACGACTTTGGAAATTGAAAATCTCACTTTCCTAATTTCAAAGTTGAGCTTTAGATAAAGAGGAGACCATCCATCTAGTTCTGTCATAGTCTGAATCTACACCAAAGTTGAGAAACAGTACTTGGGACCAAAAGTGATCTTAAGCAAACTCCGGGCATAGAATATCAAAGCATATTATATTAAACTGAAGCAGAATCTATAAAATAAAATCATAACTGAAATAGATCTCAAAAATAATTCTATTACAATTGAATACTAATGTTTAAAAAACTATTAACTTAATAAAATGATCTATTGGGACAAGTCCGCTAACTATCCATAATATAAGTCGGAAATAAGGATAGAAACAACTAAACTATGTCCCCATCTGATGAGGACTCAACAATTGCTGAATTATGAATAACTACTCAATACTTGAGCCTGAGAATGATCACTTGTATCTACGTCACATGAAAAATATAGCGCATAATAAGTATGCGATATGTTTAGAGAAGGTAATGGGTATGTATGAACAAAACTAAATAGATAAATTCATATCCATCATATGTTGTCAGTGGGACTATATTTAATCTTTCAATTATACGTAAACATCAAATGAGGAACAATGTAGCAAAAGATCATAATAAACATTTCTCAAAAGAAATTGTGTATCTGAGACCATGCTTATCAAAATCATAATTGAAAGGATTCATATGCAAAAATAATGTTATCTGACATCATATATATGACTACATCCATGATCATATCTATTAGGACTTTAAAATTATATACAAAAATATAGTGTCTAAGTGGAAAGTTTTTCATAAGCGACATACACGATGTGTGCTCATGACGATGAAGAATAAAATAAATATTGAAGCACTAGACCAATATGATTTTACAACTTATAAGAATTTATTTTAACCCATATTTATTATTAACATTCAAGATATTTTGGGGTGTTTGGTAGGAAGAAAAAATATTTTACAAAACCTTATACGTAAGTAGAAAAGAATATGAAAAGTTTCTCAATTGATGGAAGTTGAGATGTCATGAGACTTCTCATTAAATTTTATCCTTTAATTTATATAACCTAAAAAGATAAATAATTTAATGATATGGATGACTTTATAAATCTCATCATTTAATTTATTTAACCTTAAATGGTAAATAAGCTAAGGATATGAAAATTTTCATAAACTAATTAGATAAGGATATGAATGAATTCATAAAGTTTTATCTTTTCATTTATCTAATCTAAAAAAGAAAATCAAATAAGAATATGGATCATTTTAATAACTCTTATCCTTTAATTTATCTAACCTTAAATAGTTAATCAGATAAAGATATGGATGATTTCATTAACTCATTTCCTTTGATTTATCTAACCTAAAAAGGTATACTAAATAAGGATACGAATGATTTCATAAAATCTTTTCCATATATTTATCTAACCTAAAACGTAAAATCAGCTAAGAATAAGGATATTTCCTTTTTTGTAATCCTTTATAAAATATTATACATATTATTTCCCTTTTTGTCTCTGATTTGCATATAATAAGTACTCCTATTATGTAAATTTAGTGTAGACAAAACAGTAGCTTTCAATTTATAAATGTGTTACTATTTGTGGTCTTGTGAACTAATATTCTGAAGTAGCACCCAAAAAGTTATAATAAACAAAGTGATGAGACAAAAAAAATAAACTTTCACTTTTCTTCTTCATTTGATTTGTCAAATATTTTCTAGGTTCATACAAATATGAGTTCCAACAACAATAAAAGGGTTGGGAAGCTTTGTAATAAATCATCAAAGCATAATTCTATCCCTAACACATATGGAGTTGATGAGAGAAATATTGGTGCTTTAGGTTTGAGCCTTAACTCTGATCAAAATGATGACTGCTTTGTTTGTGCAAGAAAGTCCGAGAACAAGGGTGAAAAAATAGTATTGGGAAGATTCCATGGATTTCTCTGAATCCCATTTCAGAATATTTGGAAAACAAGAATAGTACTTGTGGTCATCCAATTGTTCAAAAATTGGATTTGCTTAACAATGTTGGATCATCTAATGAATTGAATTTTACTAATGATAAAAGCGACCAAGATGGTTTTTTCACTGATGATGAATTTGATGAGCACCCAAATATAAAAGAAATGAATTTTGAGGAACGAAGAAAATGTTGTTGGTTCAGAAATTTTTTTAAATGTCTTGATAGATTGACTATTAGTATGATTAATGATCCTAGGAGGCAATGGCATTAGGTGTTTCACAGGGTTTCAGTCAATGTTGTCCCATAAAAAAACAAAAGGTGGACCAAGGTATAAATTACATAGAGAGCTTGCTCAACTTTTAGAGGAGGAGCTACGTCTGAGGAGTTGCGTATGAGAGGAATACATGTCTTTGAGTTGGATCAAGGTTTATCATATTTTAGTTCTTCTTCATGAATAGTCTATCAATATATGTTTTAACCTATAATTTAGTATTTCTCTATGGTAATTCCTGTGGGTCCTCAAAAAAGGGAAAATCCATGTCTTTGAACCTTCGTGTGTTAAATTCCATACTCTATTCATAATTATTGCATTCGTCTTGATCAATTGTACATTAAGTTTTTTGTTCCACACGTTTAACGATGCTCTAGATAAAGTGTGTATCATTTTAGTTTCAGATTTCGGTATTTATGATCTACTTAAGTTATAAGCATTTTCTAGTTTAATATCATAAACTTACTTGGGAGTATTATGTAGCACCAAGCAGACATATGGATGAAGACTCACAATTAGTTTAGACTGGGACTTTTAGTAGAAATCCCTATGTCCCAAACCTATGTGTAACCGTGGGTAATAAAGGGTCACTCGTTAGTGTTGGCTGGACAACTTAGTCCTTTGAACATCATATTAGTGGATTCATGTCAGTTAGTTGTGTACGCTTGGCAAGGTACGAAGCGCTCTTTCAGTTGGGGTACATGTTGGACTCCTTTTAGCTGGCTCTTTTAGAACCGGGCTGTCGTACACAAGGGAGTTAAGATCAATGTATATCAATTCTGTTAAATCTACACTTAAAGAATGTATTATCGATATAAGATGGCTTTGGTAACTACTACTGAGAACAATTTAATTAATAAACTAACTAACAAGGACAACTATATTTTTTGTGTTTTAGTCAAGTAAGAGAAAATTCCAAGGCTGCAGCATGCTTTGGGTTCATCTATCACATCTCATGCAATGAATCAATTATGGTTATCAAATTACTGATTTACGAGGTTGATTTTATGATCATGGTGTCCCGACCTCTAATCGCCTACCCCAGTTAGCTGCCTAACTACATATTTGAGCAGGGATAGACAGTCCTAAATGGTGAGCATTTATATTTCATCCTGTTTCGTAACTAAGCTTGGTGTTCATCCGGGCGTCACTCCTAAACACGAATCTAAACAAGTGATATGCAAGTTAGATCAAGCTTTTCATAATCTTTGGTCTATCTACCTTATCGTCTCCTGAGTTCATGAATAGACAATGGATTTATTTCTATGGTGATCAGGCATGAAATACTAAAACAAGAACACAAAAGTAATTTAAGCGATAACTAACATTAATTCAAAACAATTGATGTTCAACAATTACCCGTAGCCGCAGCCTCAGAACAAGGGTCTTTAGCTACTAATATGTAAGAAAAGAAGAAAAAGAAAAGAACCCTAAAAAGTATTGACAACTTTTTTTTTCCACAATCTCCCCCTCTAATAATTATTCTTATGGACTACTTATAGATGTAGAAAACCCTGAATAAAATAACTGAGTCCAAAACAAATTGGGAAATCAAAACAAAAAGGAATTGGTTTCCGCATTGAACTGTAGCCGCCTCAACAATTTGTGTCGTTTTACCTTTATGTGATTGACACATGGCAGCAAAACTAATTGCAATTCAATTCTCTTCCAACTGCATCACTTATATAATTATATATTATTATATTGAAGTTAATCCATTAAGCTGCCTACTTGATTTCCTTCTTCAACCTTCCTTCTTTAATTCGTTTTAACTCCAAACTTATTTATCTTAACACCAATTTAATGCTACAGATAAAATATACTATTTAGTACAATTAATAAAATCCGTGCTAAAAAATGAAAAATATAAATACTAAATGTGAGACAAATAATGATAAACATATATATTTTTGGCCTCACATCAACACCCCACACTTAAACTTTTGCTCATCCTCGAGCAAGCATTATAGCTCATCTGAAAAAAAATTATACTAGGAATGTCATCACTTTTAGTTGATACAAACAATTAGGCCATATAGAAATTTCAAAACATCAAGTACAATTTCGGCTCATTATGCAAGACATCCAAATAAACAACAAACATCTAACCTCCTGACCTCAAGGAGGACTCTGAACTCATCAAATTTAAGCTTGTTCACCTACTCTAATCAAAGAAAGCTAATAAAATCACTTATCCATCATGAAAGAAGTGCCCTCACTAGAAGAAATAATCCACACACTCAATTCAAAAGATTGAATATAAATTAAGGACTTAGCATCAAAGACCAAAAGAAACGTATTCGAAAGAAATAATGTCACTTGCGAAATAATTCAAAAGAAATAATCCACACACTCAATTCAAAAGATTGAATAGTCAAACACTTGCGAAACTATTTCCTATCGGCATAATATCACTAGTCGTAATCATTTCCCTTCAGTTTTATATAATGTCACTTTCCAGAACCATTTCCCTTTGGCACAATATTAGTAGCTGAAACTATTTCCCCTCAACTTTATATACTATCACTTCCTGGAACCATTTCCCTTCAGCACAATATCACTAGCCGGGCGATTTCCCTTCGGCTTTATATAATATCATTTATCGGAACCATTTCCCATCGACTCAATATCAATAACCGCAACCACTTCCCTTCGGCTTTATATAATGTCCCTTTTCGGAATCATTTTCCTTCGACACAATCATCACATGTTGCATCACGATGCACATAAATCAATGCAAATAAGAAATTTTACACCATAAAAAAAAGACAATAAACTCAAGCAATTCAAGTCCAAAATGAAGTCATCAAAGAATTTCATCAATGAACAAAATAGGGTCCACAACAAGGCAATTCACTAAGAAGGACCATCAACACGTTGCCTTTTCATCAAATCCCTTTTTATTCATTAAGATCAATCAAGTGGAATAATTTAACCCATTACGTCATTTCCATTACTCCCTAATACACAAAATGAAATGAAATACAAGATTCTACAAGTTTTACAAAGTTTAGAAGTTCGCTTACTTCTATTTAATCAAACTCAATCCAAGACTACCATGTAATCACAAAAAGATTCCAAAAATAAACAACACCCATATCATACACTTTGAAAATTAAGTCAAATCAACTCAAAACCCCAATTCCAAAAATGAGATTTGAATATTTAAATCTTTACTTAAAAAAGTTACCCAAGGCATTTAGAACTCATTGGTGAAAACCATTTTGAAAAGGGAGTTAAAATCATATGACAATCATCATTTTACTTTAGAACTCAAATTCTTCAAAAAACTTACCATTTGCCAATCAAAATCCAATGTTTTGATGTTAAAATCCACAAATAATCAAAGGGAATTGAAGTTTTAGGGTTACAAAGACTTACCCATAAGATTTACCATATAAAAACCTCTTTAAAATTGCTTCTAAGGGGAAAGTTTTTTCAAAACTCAAAATGGGTTAAAACCCTAAAATGGCAGGTCAAAAACCCCCTCCGATCTTGCAATAGTGAATCAGATTCGCTTAAGTGAACATCGCTAAAGCAATATCAGGTTCACTTAAGCAAACTCTGCAAAAATGTTGGCCTTCGCTTTAGCGATCATGCCTTCACTAACACGAAGGTCGCTAAAGCGGAAGATTTTCACGAACATGGTTACTAGATGACTCGACTCTTCGCTTTCGCAATCAAACCTTAACTTTTTTGATGGTCACGAAGTGTCACGACATAAAGTACCCCTAGACGTGCATTGGCGTATGGGACCCCGAGAGGGCCCCCACAAGCCACTTAGTATACATCATACAAGATAATATAATTTGAAGAGTTCAAAAGACAATTTCTTATCAAAAAGAGTAGTGAAGTCTAACACAAGTCTCAAAGCCATCTAATACATGATAAAGGAGGTGATTAGGATGTAACTCATACATCACATACAAAGTTCAAAGGAAAGACATAAAGCTATAAAAGTGACATCGTCCTCGAAGTATGAGGACTCACCAACTCTTCTTAATCTCATGGGCAACGTAATAGCCACGAGTAGAGAGAGAAGAGTTTCCACGCCCTACATTAGTGAAACAATGTAGGTAAGAGTATGCGTTAGTACATGGAATGTACCAAGTATGTTAGCTATGCCACCAAAAAGGAGATATACATAAGATGCAATGACCAAGGTAAATCATAAAATAACATGATGAAAAACATGAGGCAAAACCATGGTCAATGTAAGTGAATAATCTTAAACAAAACATACTTGAAATACCTTTTATGAATTAACCTTAGTTCATTATGTGAGAAATTAGCCTTAACCAACATAGACCATGCGAGCTATAACATGAAATCCGGTGTCAACCCGCCACACCAAAAAGTGTGTCCTCACTTGCCAAGATAAGGATCTGAGCTAAAGCTAAGGTGGATCGACTAGCTAATGTCTAGCTAAGACGATCATCCTATGGTGGCAAATAGTTTTTGGGATACGAGTAATCGCCACTTGTCCACTCAGTGCTAAGCATAGTTCCCACGAAATAGTCATTAATTATATTCATCTTATTATCCATGGGAAGGTACAACTGGAGTTACCAATAAAAGCTAGAACTCATTAGGATAGCTCCTTCATCTATGGAAAGATACGATTTAAGCAACCAATCCAAGCAAAAGTGATGTTTATAGACGTTTCATTTTCCATGGACTAGTCCAAGCTTACGTCATTTAGAATAGCTCTTAGTTCTTGATTCCAAGTTTAATTGAGAAAACCTTTCACGACAACAACAACATCGATGCTTCACTCTCAAAGAAACCTTAAATCATTTACATTAATTTCGTAAAGAACATGCATATCTTCATAAATTCATGTTTCATGGTTCAAAAGCCTCATCATATGATCATAGTTTAGAAATCATGGATTTCACATGGGTTTATGGGGTTTCAACTTAAAAGCATGCAATTAACTGAATTCATGCTTAAAAATACATAAATCAATCGATTACATTATAATTTGAAAGAACCCATAAGATAGAAAAAACCCTAATTTCAATTGGAGATTTCTACCTTTTAAAATTAGGGAATTTAGGAAACCTATGGAGGAAAGGACTCCATAGGTGAAAGCCATCATACCTTGATGCAAAAAGCTTTCAATTAATGGAGGATTCGGAGGCTTGATCTTGAAACCCGAGACTTCTTCTTCTTCCTTATAGAGAGAAATATTTGAGAGGATGACTTGATCAACTTTTGGAATTTTAAGAGAATGAATTAAATTGGGTGATTTTGGGGGTACAAGTGTTTATATAGGGCCTAGGGTAGAAGATAAAATGACCTAGTAGAGAGTTAAAACAATTCGGAAAAGACTGGAATGACGCTGACTTAAAACTGCCGAAATGACATCAAGAAGAGCTTCACAGGCCGTCTAGATCATGATGGCCCGTGAAGAGGGTCGAGGTGCTTCTTTAGCCTGTCGATTCTCCACTAAAAGGGGCATAAAAGTTTACTCCAAACTTCAAATGGAGCAAAACTCAAAGTCTTTTAATTTGATAGGTCATGGGCCACCTAATTCATTTTATGCTAAAAGATATGATTGTTTGAAGTTGACTCTAAACTCTAAGTCTGATAAACCCCATTCACGGAGGACGTCACGGTCCATGTGGGGCTTCAAGGGCCATTTAGACAGTTGTGGTCCTTGACCAGTGACTAGGGGAGAAGCCCTTTCTGAGTGGGAAATTTGACGAGCCCTTGGATGGCCCGTCAACCTCACCACGATCCGTCTAGGCGTCCGTGGGAGGAACACCGGCCTAGGCAAGTTCTAGAAACTCCTCACGAGCACCCAAACGAACTGTGGTCCCCTACACAGCCCGTCTAGGGCTCCGTGGAGGGTTCCATGGTCCCCCTTTAGGTTTTTGACATGCCCGTTTGACCCCTTTCTAGACTTTTTTCAAATTTGAGGTGTTACAATATCTCCCCCTTGGGAACATTCATCCTCGAATGAGATTCATGACATCATAAGGAAGTAAGAACTAGACCTATCAACCTATCATTAATGTAATCACATAAATGCACATAACCGAAGAGGAAACTTCAACTCCAAGCAAAAGCATGTTCAAAACATCATTTCATAGGGTCTATATACAACTCATACTCAAATGCTTATAATCATGAAAAAATCAGTCAAGCTAACTCATTTTTCTCAAAAATTAAGTTTTTTTCATGAACATGCATAAATGATGAATCATGGGAATATCTAAGACACATGAAACCCAAAGAATGAACCATGAGGAACTAAATACCTCAAGCTAGAGTAGGAACAGAGGGAAATAGGTGAGGATAATGGGACATCATATTGGCCTCGGCCTCCCAAGTAGCACCCTCAACTAACTAATTCATCCAAAGAACCTTAATAGAAGCAACTTCTTTATTTCTCAACTTTCAAAATTGCCGGTCCAAAATCTCAACCGGAACTTCTTCATAAGAGAGGCTATCCTTTATACCAAGATTCTCCAATGGTACTATAGATGTCGGATCACCAACGTATTTCTTCAACAAGGAGATATGGAAAACCGGATGCACCGATACCAAGTCATTAGGTAAATCAAGTTCATAAGAAACTTTAGAAATATCCCTTAAAATCTGATATAGGCCCACATAACGAGGATTAAGCTTCCCTTTCTTTCCAAATCTCATTACACCCTGCATGGGTGAAATCTTCAAGTAGACCCAATCATCAACATCAAATTCTAGATCTCTCCTTCTAACATCGGCATAGGACTTTTGTCGATTTTAAGCCATTTTCAACCTTTCTCTAATAAGCCAAACTTTTTCCATAGCCTCATGTACCAACTTGGAACCTATCAAGGCGACTTCCCCTACTTCAAACCAACCAATAGGAGATCTACACCTCTTATCATATAGAGCCTCAAAAGGAGCCATACCAATGCTTGAATGATAGCTATTGTTATATGCAAACTCAATCAAAGGCAAATGATCATCCCAATTAACCTTGAAGTCAATTACACATGCTCTCAACATATCTTCCAAAGTTTGAATAGTACGCTCCGCTTGCCCATCGGTTTGAGGATGAAAAGCCGTATTAAGCATAATACGAGGACCAAGACCCTTTTTGAAAGATTTCCAAAACTGAGAGGTGAATTGGGTTCCACGATCGGAGATGATAGATATAGGCACTCCATGAAACCTAACCATTTCCCTCAAGTACAACTTAGCATAGTCTTCCGCCGAATAAGAAACCTTGATCGGAATGAAATGAGTCAATTTTGTCATAGGATCCACAATAACCCTAATCGAGTCATGTTGTCACCAGGTGCGTGGTAAACCAACAATGAGTCCATATTCAAATCTTCCAATTTCCAAGTAGGAATGCAAATATCTTGGGACAAACCTCCCGGCTTTTGGTGCTCTACTTTCACTTGTTGACAATTAGGACACTTAGCCACAAATTCTGCAATATCCTTTTTCATCCCATTCCACTAATAGACCTCCCGCAAGTTACAGTACTTCTTGGTGGCTCATGGGTGAATGGAGTATCGAGAACTATGGGCTTCTAATAAGATTTTCCCTCTCAAGTCATCTACATTGGGAACACACAAACGACCTCGATATCAAAGCACTGCATCTCCCCCTTGGAAGAAAGCCTCAATGGATTTCTTAAGCACCGCTTCCTTCAATTCAACCAAATTCAGATCAAGACCTTGCTTGGCTTTCAAATCTGATACAAAATACGATTCTGAACCATTATGAATCACAACACCACCTTTGGTGAAATCAACCAACCGAACACCCAATTGGACCAATCTATGAACATCTCGAACAAACTCCTTTTTACCATCCTCAATAAGAGCAACACTACCCATTAAAAATCGACTAAGGGCGTCAGCCAACATGTTCGCCCTGCCGGGGTAATAGAGAACACTCATGTTATAGTCCTTTAACAACTCAAGCCACCTCCTTTGGAAAAGATTTAGGTCTTTTTGCTTAAACACATATTGCAAACTTTTGTGGTCGGTAAAGACATCAACATTAACACTATATAAGTAATGCCTCTGTATCTTTAGAGCAAACACAACCGCCGCTAGTTCTAGGTCGTTGGTAGGATAGTTCTTTTCATGAATCTTGAGTTTTCTTGAAGTGTAAGCAATGACTTTCCCATTTTTCATAAGGACACATCCCAACCCAATTCTTGAAGCATCAAAATAAACCACAAATCCGTCGGATCCTTCCAGTAAAGTCAACACCGGAGCGAAGGTAAGTCTATCTTTCAACTCCTGAAAACTCTTCTCACAAGATTCGGACCATATGAACTTAACCTTCTTTTGGTTAAATGCTATCAATGGAGAGGCAATCGAAGAAAACGCTTCAACAAACCTTCTATTGTAACCGGCTAAACCCAAGAAACTTCGAATATCCAAAGGTGATAGAGGTCTAGGCCAACTCTTAACCGCATCCGTCTTTTTAGGATCTACCTCGATACCTTTACCAAAAATAATGTGACCAAGGAAAGCCATGGATCTTAACCAAAACTTGCATTTACTAAACTTTGCAAAGAGTTGTTGGTCCTTGAGGACTTGCAACACAATCCTCAAATGATCGGTGTGCTCATCTTCACTCCTCGAATAGATCAAGATATCATCAATAAACATGATCACAAGTATATCAAGGTATTGTCTAAACACCCTATTCATCAAATTCATAAATACGGCCAGAGCATTTTTCAAGACAAATTACATCACAAAAAACTCATAATGACCATACCGAGTGAAAATCCATCTTCGGAATGTCACTTTCCTTCATCCTCAATTGGTGATAAACCTGACCAGAGGTCAATCTTAGAGAAGTAACTTGCCCCTTGAGGTTGATCAAACAAATTGTCTATCCTTGGAAGAGGATACTTGTTCTTAATGGTAACCTTATTCAATTGCCGATAATCAATGCATATACAAAGTGAACCATCCTTCTTTCGAACAAACAAACATGGAGCACCCCATGGAGAGATACTCGGTCGGATGAAACCTTTATCCAACAAATCTTTCAATTGTTCCTTTAATTCCTTAAGTTCTTCCAGAGCCATTCGGTAAGGAGGAATAGATATAGGTTGCGTATCTGGGAGAAGGTCAATATCAAAGTCTATTTCCCTTCCGAGAGGAACACCGGGTAGATCATCGGGAAACACTTCCAGAAACTCATTAACAACGGGAATCGACTCAAGAGTAGAGGTTTTGGAATCCATATCCATCACCCTAACTAGATGGTATAATCAACCTTTAAAAATCATCTTTCTAGCTTTAAGACAAGAAACAAACTGACCCTTAGGCATAGAATTTCCCCCTTTCAACCCTAGGATAGGATCGTTTGGAAACTGAAACTTGACCACTCGGGTTCTACAATCTACGGAAGCATAACAAGAGTGCAGCCAATCCATCCCAAAAATAACATCAAAATCTAACATATCAAGCTCTACAAGATCAACATGAGTGACTCTATGGGATAAGGAGACGGGAATATTTTTATAGACTCTCTTAGCCACAACGGATTAACCAATAGGAGTAGAGACATAAAAAGGGTCTAACAAAACATCCAGAAGAATATCAAACCTCACAGCAAAATATGGTGTCACAAAAGATAAGGTAGCACCAGGATCAAGCAAAGCATAAATATCAAGATGAAAGACTTTCAACATACCGGTAACCATATCGGGAGAACCCTCTTGCTCATGACGGGTCTGAAGTGCATAGAATCCGTTTTGCCTTAGAGCATTTGAACCCGAACCACTAGGCGGAGCTTGCCTACCTTCCCTTCCCTTAGTCTTAAGTGATGGACAATCCTCTATCTTATGATCCGTCTTGCCACAACCAAAACAAGCATTAGAGTTGGTTAGATATTTACCCTCATGCTTCCTTCCACATCTAGCACGAGTAGACAATGAAGATCAATGATCATTTCATCCTTGAGGCTTAGGGTTAGACACCCTATCTTTATTGAACTTAGGAGCTGGGGCATTGGAGGAACCTTCAATGGAAAGCCTTTTTCGGAACATAGAACGACCATGTCCATCGAACCTTGAATGTGAAAAGTCACCATCACCGGTCTTTGCCTTTTTTGTCTCCCTAGATCTTTCCTTAAGTTTCTCTTCTTCTATTTGTTGAGCATGAACCATTAGGCAAGAAATGTCCATATCATGGATAAGCATGGCGGTACGGGATTACTTGACTACCAACTCGGACACTCCCGAAACAAACTTACTCATCCTTGCCTTAGGATCGGCAACCATAGTAGGAGCATATCTAGACAATTTCATGAATTTCAAAGCATACTCCTTCACACTCATGTTTCCTTGGCGAAGGTTAACGAATTCATGCACCTTGGCCTCCCTCATCTCAAGGGGAAAGAACCTATCAAGGAAGACAACCTTGAACTTTCCCAATCAAGAGGACCCGCATCAACCACCCTCTCTTCCTTCCATTGGTTGAACCAAACTTGAGCAAAACCTTTAAGTTGATAAGAGGCCAATTCCGCCTTTACCACCGGCGTCACTCCCATGATCACCACACCTTGTATACCTCATCAATGAACTCTTGAGGATCTTCCTCATCGTTGGACCCATGAAACTCCGGAGGATTCATCCTAGTGAAGTCCCTCACTCTAGATGCCGTCGTACCCACATTTGGGTTCACGGGGGCCATAGCCTCCCTATTGGCTTGAACCATCATGGCTTGAGCCAACACTTGAAATGCAGCTCTAAACTCCTCATTGGTCACTAGTTCGGCCAAAGGGTAGGCCGAAACTTTACAAGCTTGAGGAGGAGCTTCTCGTTCCACATTCTCATTCAAATTCCTCCTAATGTATGCTCTTCGAGGGGTCATATCCTGAAAAGCATCGGATAGGGATTAGGATAAAGACATATAGAGTTACACTCTATCGCATGACTTCAGAACAATGAAACAAGTGGAATTTCCTAAACATCTTATAGCCTCTCATTCATAAATGTGGCGCGCTTCACACTCATGAACAAGACTCTACTTGACGTGGCTTATGAGACATCCTAGGACCTTTCTAAACCTTGTGCTCTGAATACCAAGTTTGTAATGACCTAAAGTACCCCCTAGACGTGACACGGTGAATGGGACCTCGAGAGGGCCCACACAAGCCACTTAGCATACATCATACAAGATAATAGAATTTGGAGAGTTCAAAAGACAATTTCATATCAAAAAGAGTAGCGAAAGTGTAACACAAGTCTCAAAGACATCTAATACATGATAAAAGAGGTGATTGGGACGTAACTCATACATCACACACAAAATTCAATGGAAAGACATAAAGCTATAAAAGTGACATCTTCCTCGAAGTATCAGGACTCACCAAGTCTTTTTAATCTCAAGTTTAACGTACTAGCCATAAGTGGAGGGAGAAGAATCACCACGCCCTACATTAGTGAAACAATGTAGGCAAGAATATGCGTTAGTACATTGAATGTACCAAGTATGATAGCTATGCATAGGAGTTATAAAATCATGCCAAAAAGGAGATATACGTAAGATGCAATGACCAAGCTAAATCATAAAATAACATGATAGAAACATGAGTCAAAAAAATGGTCAATGCAAGAAAATCATCGTAAACAAAACATACTTGAAATATCTTTTATGAATTAACCTTAGTTCATTATGTGGGAAATTAACCATAACCGACATAGACTATTCGAGCTATAACATGGAATCCGATGTCTACCACACGTACCGAAAAGGGTCTCCTCACTTGCCAAGGTAAGGATTTGAGCTAAAGCTAAGGTGGATCCACTAACTAATGTCTATTTAAGACAATCATCGTATGGTGGAACATAGTTTATGGGACACATGTAATTGCCACTTGTCCACTCGTTGCAAAGCCTAATTCCCATGAAATAGTCATTAATAATATTCATCTTATTATCCATGGAAAGTCACAACTGGAGTAACCAATCCAAGCTAGAGTTCATTAGGATAGCTCCTTCATCTATGGAAAGTTACAATTTAAGCAATCAATCCAAGCTAAAGTCATGTTTATAGACGTTTCATCTTCGATGGACTAGTTCAAGCTTACGACATTTAGAATAGCTCTTAGCTCTTGATTCAAAGTTTAATTGAGAAAACCTTTCACAACAACAACAACATTGATGCTTCACTCTCAAAGAACCCTTAAATCATTTACATCAATTTCGTAAGGAACATACATATCTTCATAAATTCATCTTTCATGGTTCAAAAGCCTCATCATATGATCATAGTTTAGAAATCATGGATTTCACATGGATTTATGGGGATTCAACTTAAAAGCATGCAATTAACTCAATTCATCCATAAAAAGACATAAATCAATCGATTAGATCATAATTTGAAAGAACTCATAGGATAGAAGAAAACCCTTATTTCAATTGGAGAATTCTAACTTGTAAAATGAGGAATTTAGGAACCCTATAGAGGAAAGGACTCCATAGGTGAAAGTCATCATACCTTGATGCCAAAAGCTTGCAATTAATGAAGGATTTGGAGGCTTGATCTTGAAAACCCTAGACTTCTTCTTCTTCCTTAGAGAGAGAAAAATTAGAGAGGATGACTTTATCAACTTTTGGAATTTTAAGAAAATGAATTGAATTGGATGATTTTGGGGGTAAACGTGTTTATATAAGGCCTAGGGTAGAAGATAAAATGACCTAGTAGAGAGTTATAACAATTGGGAAAAGAAAAATGACCTAGTAGAGAGTTATAACAATTGGGAAAAAGCTGGAATGACCTTGACTTAAAATTTCCGAAATGACTTCAAGAAGGGCTTCACGGGCCATCTATATCATGATGGCACGTGAAGAGGGTCGTGGTGCTTCATCAACCTAACAGTGCTCAACTACAATGGGCATAATTTTTACTCCTAACTTCTAATGGACAAAACTTGGTAGTGTTTGAAAGAGGACTCAAAGACCTTTAATTTGATAGGTTATGGGCCACCTAATTAATTTTGTGCTAAAAGATATGATCGTTTGAAGTTGACCCTAAACTCTAACTCTGATAAACCCCCTTCACGGATGACTTCATGGGATGTTTAGATGTCTGTGGTCCTTGACCAGTGACTAGGGGAGAAGCCCTTTCTGAGTGGGCAACTTGACGAGCCCTTGGACGGCCCGTCAACCTCACCACAGGTTGTCTAGGCATCCATGGGAGGGATACTGGCCTAGCGACCCATCTAGGGCTCAATGGAGGGTTCTATGGTCCCCCTTTGTGTTCTTGACATGCCCGTTTGACTCCTTTATAAATCTTTTAATTCTGAGGTGTTACACAAAGGCGGTCGACCCTTCGTGAACAAGAAGCACAATAGTTCATAGGCACCAGAAAAATAGCAAACTCTCAAAATATCGAAAGGACTCTCGGGATTCATTCAGAACCCCACACATACAAACCATATATGCAACCTGACTAAACTCGACATTCCAAATTCAATGGAACTATCGAAAAATTAATATGTGGTCTCCTTGACTTGATACTCATGAAAATCACAAGAAATGAACATAATGCCTAAAAAAACAAAATCAAAATCAGGATCTCTATGAATTCAATCAAGACCTCTTCTCGCCCTAAAATCATCTCTCAAATCAAATGGAACTGTCAGAAATTTGATCCAAGCATCTAAACCCCGAATGTTGACCAAAGTCAACCCAAAGGGTATAATTTCACAAATTTCCAAGTTAGGACCTCAAATTCATAAAAGGACTCCAAATCTGAAACCAACAACTAACGTAGACAAATTTCAACATTATAAGACTGTTGGAATTGATGGAATTCCATCCTGAGACTCAAAACTCAAAAAAGACACCAAAAACCACTTTTTAACCACTTTAGCCTTTCAAATTCAAAAACTTTCATAATTCACAATTTTTTACTCAAAGCTCAAAACTAATTTCAAAATCCGATCAGAAATAACTCGGGATGAATATAGGAAGATGTTAAATGGTAATTTAAAAAGTAATTAAAAAATGACCTTCTAGGTCATTACAGTAAGGATGATCACATGTAAAACAACCAACATGCTTTAACTCCCAAAAAGCCTGATAAACAGCCTAAAATATGGATTCTAGGTAATTTAGCATGATCAACTAGGTAACCACCCTAGATTCATACAAATCAACATATGTTTACATATTGAAGATCAATCTAAGGAATGGGAAGCCGTACCCTACCTCAAGGCAGAACATGCACTCTCTAAATCAATATTCCAGAACTTTATCCTTGCAAACGGCCTCCAAATTCTACCACACTATCAAATATACAATAACAATGTTAATACAGTTGTTTATAAGCCAAAATCACATGAAATAGGGATGGACCAAAATTGAAGTCCAAACAAGAAATGCGAGACCCGCACTGGAATTTCAAAAATTGACTCTGTCAAAATCCTAATTAGTTCCCTAAACTTGTGTCCCAAAACAGAATTCAATTCTAGACTCGAAACAACCCAAACCAACCACATGCACAATCTCCACCATTAAAACACAAAGAAAAGAGTTGGGCAGCCCCTTTGGGGTAAATTTAACTTCAAACTTACGATCCCGAAAGCCCGCCAAATACTCTAAAATGTAACCCCGAGCTCCACGATAAATCCAAGCTTTGAATCACCCAATTCGGAGTCCCACGACTCTCAAACATTGTAATTACAAGTTTGAGTATTAATATTGATCGTTGTCTAGTCATAACTTAAAAGTCCAGACAAACTCTTCATCGCGGGCCCTCCTGGCCGTGATTGTGGAGGTCTATAAAAATGTCATTCATCATCGTAAAAAGGAGCACGTGAACGCGAAGGCAAAGAGGGACAGGCCACCACAATCACGACCAAGATACCCACCATCAGGAAGGGTTAAGAAAACAGACCCTCATGAACACAGCAAAGGCAACATGATCACGGAGGCCAATAAAATTGACCTCTATGAACACGGCCAAGGGGCCATGAATGTGAAGAGCAAAAATAGTTTCACTAGATGATTCATATCACCTGGTTTGGCTATATCTCAAATTTTCTGACTGGGTGCTCGTAATTTGTTTGGAACCCCATGCGCGCAAATGAGATAAAGCTACCCCAGAAAATTTGACACTTCGGACTCAATGGTGTAACACCTCAGAAAATTCTAAGTTAAGATCGAACCATTCTTGAATTGCGTATAAGGTCATACCGAGTAATTCTTATTTGTTCCTAAATTCTAAGGTCAATTTATTAGTGTGGGAATGATTTTGGATATCAATTAAGACCACTAGAATCCCCCAGCACAAAGTTGAGTTGGAAGCTTCCCTACCGAGTAAGTGTTGATCTAAGAATTTTACTTAAGTCAACTTCAAACAACCATATCTTTTAGCACATAAAGAACTATGTAGACCATGGCCTATAAAATTGAAGGTCTTTGAGTCCTCTTTCCAACGCCACCAAGTTTTCTAAATTTTGAGGTCGGAGTGAAACGTTATGGCCATTTGAGTAAAGCCTCTCTAGTTAAAGTTTTTCATCCATTTAAGGAAAGGGTATTTTGGTCTTTTCCTTTTTCCCACTAGGTTTAACACGTTTTTACTGACCTAATTAAGGGTCTAATCAGATTCTAAATAATCTATTTACGTTCCTAAACACTTAGAGAAATTAGGGCGAAGTTTCAAGAAAAGGAAAAGAGGGTTTTCTAGCGTTCTTCAAGATTCATCGATTTCGTCAAGAATCTTTGTTCTTACCAGGTATGTAAGGCTTCCCATAGTGATGGAATTGTTCGTCCTCATGCCAATAATGTAATTCGTTCGATAATTCGCCCATATAATCGTTTATGTACGTATTCTTGAAAAGTAATTGAGTTTTAAGCTTCATTCATTATCAATGGAGGTTTTGAGTTCTTGAGGTGAGGATTTTGCGAATGAGTGGTGGTTCTTGATAGAATTTGAGTGGGATTTTAATAATTTCATATTGGGTTTGTGAATCAAAGAGAGTTTGGAAGAAATTAATCGATTCTAGATGAGTTAGGACCCGAAATTGAGCAAGAAAATTCGTCAAAATTCTAGAGAGGGCTGTGGCGTGGCACGCCATGAAGGCGCACAGAGCTGGTCTTCAGTAGTTTGGGGCCTGGCGCCCCACGCCAGCAGTACGCCAGGGGTCGCCAAGGCCCATTTCTTCTCTGTTCATTCGAGCGTGTTCCTTTAAGCTGTGGCTATTCTTCCCCACTCTATATTAGCTCCTATAGTCTCAATTTACCATTGAAAATTCATGTGTTATCCTACTCACATGTCTTAATTTACATTCAAAACTAAAGTAAGTTTAAGAGGAAAGTTCAAGAGGTCTTTTTGAGTCATTTTTAGAATTCCTTTGTAATTAACAATAGTTTTAGACTAAGTCTTGAGAAAGTAAATATCAGAATGAGAAGAGTTGTATTCATGATTGAAAAAGAGTATAAGGGAACTAAATATTTCCAAATGCAACACTTTTACATTTAAAAGATAGAAACGTTGATTTCTAAATGAGTTATGAGTACAGAGATACTTCAAAGCATTTACCTCTTTTAAGAGGATCTTTTGAGTAATTGCCTCAAATTGAGAAAAGAGAATGTTTTTAAACATTGAGCATGAGTATATATATTTATTGGGAGTAGTATTGAGCACCGATATGGGGGAGAGTTCAAACAACTCACAGCCCCCATAAACCATGTATGCCAACATGGGTAAAGAATTCATACTTTTTAGATGATTTCCTTATTGCCTTCAGGCAGAGCTTAGTGGATCTACTTCGTTGAGCTGTTCAATACCCCGGCAAGGTATAGAAAAGTTCTGGCAACGTGGGAGAGACGTTGTAACATCACGTAGCTTATAGTGATGGTTGTCGGTTAGAGAAACTTCCAAATAGAGTAAAGAGTACTTTCATTGTATTTTCACATATAATTTTCTTTGAGTTATTATATTATACTTTGTGAAGCTTTAAATGATATTATCTCTATTTATGCTTTACATTGAGTTGAGTTGAGTATTTCTTTTAGCCTGGTCAGTTCAGTATATGGTTTTATTACATTTTGTTGGTAAGAGTCTAAATGATTTTTGCATCATGAATTATTTTATACTTCAGTTGAGTTACTGTCAGAGTTTCATTTCAGTTATTTGTTATTCAGCTATATTACATACTCGTACATTCCCTGTACTAATGGCATTCGACCTGCATCTTTTGTGATGCAGATACAGGTACTTAGGATTCTCAATAGGAGTTCCATTGATATCACTTTATCTGCTTGTCAGCTTTTGAGTAAGGCCTCCTTGGTTCTGGAGGACTCCATTTTTATAAGTAGTTATTAGCAGTTCTGTTGAGGAGTCATGGGTTTTGTCCCGACAGTCGTCTATAAATAGTAGAGGCTTCATAGATAGATAGAGTCGAGGTGTCTTTCAGTATTTACTCTCTTTGAGTTGTTTTCAAAACTATAAGTAATGTTATTAAGTATTTTCCATATTTTATGAAATGAGTATTTGAGTTTAACTGATATAATTATGCTTGGTGCCTATCATTGCTCAAGTAAGAATTTCACTAAGTAGTCAGCCAGGCCAAGGGTTTGCTTGGGGACAAGAGATGGTTCTCGAGTGCCGACCACATCCAGGGTGTAGGCTCAGGGCGTGAAAAATGGAGCATTCAAAACATCCATCTTAGGTTGTCTCGACAAAAAGTAGGTCCCACACTAAGGTTTCATTTTTAACCAAAAACCACAAGGGGGCTCAGAATTCGACTGGAAGCCTCGGGATCCACGCTAAAGGTCGTCAAAGATCAAACTCAACGTATTAGATCCAACAGAACTGTTATAAATGCATTTTGAGGCTGTCTTCTTGAACTTTTTACCAAAGTCAACCCTTCAAGTTTTAAAATCTCCAAAACACAGAAACTTGCATAAAAACCAAACGAATGACCAGGTGACTCTATCAGTTCCAGCAAATTATAACTGACTTCATGTCGCTATAGGAACGTTCTAAATGATAAAAATAAGGCATTATCATAGAAATGACCTGGAGGGTCATTACATGAATGCATGGTTATAAGTTTAAGTGGAAAGTTATTGGGATATACTACTAACCATGTGGTTGAGTTATAGTATTTTATTTAATCCCTTGTAAGTCTTTTTATTTCATTTTATTTAATATAATAAAGTCTTTATTTAAATGGATCATTGTGTTAATATGTGTGTCCCTCACTTATATAGTAGACAATTTTTGTGTACGGAGTTATTTAAATCATACGCTGAAGATTAAAATTGGTGGTCCTTAAAGTTATAAATTAAATGTTCATAATCAAAGAAGAAGTTGGACAAACATATTTATGATTGTAGGATAAGATTAAACATAACCCGATCTTAATCATGAGAATGGTAAAATTCTAACTTCTTCTGCTAGTACATTCCATATGTATTGAGCGAAAAAATTAGCGATGTTTGTTTATATTTTGAATATTTATAAAGAACTTCTCTAGTGCATTATGTGTACTTACCCTTAATGTTGATATAATTATGATGATCTATGTTGTTTGATTTATTATTTTAATCTATTTAAAGGTGATACTCTATTATGAGTCAATATATTCCTAATATATTAGGTAATGACAAATCACATTAGTGAAATAATAATTAGTTGATAGACCCATATCTCAGACGTTAGATAGGAGACACCCCTTTATGATTACTTATAAGTTTTCACATGAAAACACTTCAGGTGGATTTTATATCTGTCAAATAATAAAGGTTTAAATTAGTAAATGAATTAATTGTTTTAAAATTTTTATTTAATTGATTGGTATTGGTAGTTCTAAAATGTGGAGTTGAATAAGATGTAATGGTGGATTTCAAAATTAAATTGAAAAGTGCAATTACAGGTTTTTAGTGGAACAATGTGTAATTGATTGTGATATGATAATTCATTCATTTGCCAATTAATATCATAATTGAAGGCCTCAGTTAATAAGTCTTCGGTCCCTAATATGCGTGACTAATTAATCAGTTTCAAAAAAAAATATAAGATATTCCAGAAGAAGTATTTTGTACTGATCTTCTAGATTGAAAGGATCAGTTATTTTAAATAATTAAAAATCTTCTCTAAAAACTGGATTTTTTTATTAATGGGAATAAAAATGTTTCTGGCTTTGATGGGTTTTAATGGCTTTTAATTACCCATTATTCCCCTTAATTTCCGGTAACCGTTTTGTCACCTAAGTCTTCCCCTCTTCTATTCAAAATTGGGGATAAATAGGGATCTTACAGAGAAGGAAAAACCCATCATTTTTTTTAAAATCCCTGCTCACACAAGTCATTAGTTGATAGAGATTAAGTAGGAATTAGAAGAGGCTGGAGTTCTAGAATTGTCAAGGTTGAATGAATTAAGCAAAAGCTTCATCAGGTGAGTATACGCAATTTCATTGTTGAGTTTATGTTATCATGTTAATATGTAAGTATTTTGATCTGTGATTATGCTTCTGTTGCGTATATGAACTTTACACTCTAACTGAAGGATTCTTTGAATTCTCAAGTTTGGATTGCGCTTTGTTAATACCTATAAGTACCACACCACCAGTAGTTTTGTTTCAAGTCATGAAACATCTTTCCCGCTCCCGGGTGAATAGAATACTTCACACAATGAGCCTCCTCCAATATCATACTCACCCAATCACCAACTTTTGGGACACAAATACGACCACTAATCCTCAAAACTCCCTCGGGATCAAGAGAAGCCTAGTTAGCTTCACCCCTCAACACTTTGTCCCGAATCATCCTCAACTTATCATCATCAAACTGGTGGGATCGAATCTGATCCATCAAGGTAGACCTAGCCTCACCAAAGGCTAAAATACTGTGAGGTGTCGAAATATGAAGTTGAACCATCTGTCTTGCCAATGACTGAACCTCTAATGCCAAAGGTCTCTCCTCCACCGTAAGGAAGGCTAAGCTTCCCATACTAAGCGTTTTTCGGCTCAAAGCATCTGCCACTATATTAGCCTTGCCCGGATGATAAAGAATGGTGATGTAATATTCTTTCAACAACTCCAACCACCTACGCTGCCTTATGTTCAGATACGGCTAAGAAAAGATATACTTGAAACTACGATGGTTGGTAAAGACCTCACAATGAAACCCATAGAGATAGTGCCTCCATAACTTCAAAACAAAAACCATTGCCGCTAATTCCAAATCGTGAGTAGGATAGTTCTTCTCATGCACCTTCAACTGTCAAGAATCATAGGCTATGACTCTCCCCTTCTTCATCAACACCACAAAAACCAACACCCGAAACCGACGATAATAACCTGCTAACCCAATGAATCTCCAAATCTCGATAACTGAAGTAGGTCTAGCCCAATCACGAATGGCCACTACCTTGGCCGAATCAACCATAATCCCATCCTTGGTCACCACGTGACCCAAGAAAGCCACAGACTCAAGCCAAAACTCACACTTGGAGAATTTCACATACAACTTCTCCTCCCTCCATCTCTGAAGGATGGCCCTCAAGTGACGAACATGGTCGGCCTCATTCTTGAAGTAAACCAAGATATCATCGATGAATACAATAACAAAAGAGTCCAAATAAGGCCAAAATACCTGGTTCATCAACTCCATAAAAGCAGCTGGGGCATTAGCCAGCCCAAAAGACATGACCACAAACTCATAATGCCCATAACGAGTCCTGAAAGCAGTCTTTGGGATATCAGAATCTCGAACTCTCAACTGATGGTAATCTGACCTCAAGTCAATCTTAGAGAACACCGATGCACCCTGAAGCTTGTCAAATATATCATCAATGCGAGGAAGAGGATATTTGTTCTTGATCATTACTTTGTTCAACTGTCGATATTCAATACACATCCTCATAGTACCATCTTTCTTCTTCACAAATAAGACAGGTGCACCTCACAGTGAAACACTAGGCTGAATAAACCATTTCTTCAACAAATCTTCCAATTATTTTTTCAATTCCTTCAACTCAGCCGGAGCCATCCGATAAGGAGAAATAGAAATGGGCTTGGTGCCCGGCTCCAAGTCAGTCACAAAATCAATATCACGGTCCGAAGGAACACTCGGTAAATCCTTAAGAAATACATCCATATACTCACCACTCTCGTGGTCTCTAAAGGAGATGAATCCTTAGTGAGATCACGGACATCGGCCAAATAAGACAAGCAACCTTTTCCAACATACAACGAGCACGAATATAAGATATCACCCCCTTCCGATAAGAACTCGGAGTACCCACCCACACTAATCGATGCAAACCAGGATAAGCTAAAGTCACGGTCGTAGCATAACATTCTAGAATCGCATGATAGGGAGATAACCAATCCATACCCAATATCACATCAAAATCAAGCATATCTAATAAGATCAAGTCTGCCCGAGTATCTTTACCTAAAAACATCACTACGCAACCCTGATACACCTGATCCACCACTAAAGACTCGCCTACCAGGGTAGAGTTGCTAATAGGTACTGCTAGGGGCTCACATACACAATCAATATCCGCAGCAAAATAATTCGACACATAAGAGTAGGTGGACCCGGGATCAAACAATATTGAAGTAGAGCGATGGCAAACATGGACAATACCTGTAATAACTGCATCGGAGACCTCTGCCTCAGCTTTACCAAGAATGGCATAACACAGTCTATAGTCACCATTGGCCTGGGACCCACCACGAATACCCCCTCGAGCTCCACCCTTGGCACTTCTGGTACAACCTCAAGCACTTTGCGGAGCACCTCTGACCGCTGGAGCTGGTGTAGGATGAACAGCCTGTGACCCCGATGAACATAAGAATGAGAACGTCTGGGCAATCCTTTGCCTTATCCCCAAACCCATCACAAAGGTACCAGCCTTGAGGACCCGAACCTCAGGGAGGGTAACTAGAAGTGTCAACACGTCCTCGTGAACCTGAAGAACCACCATGACTAGTATGCCAAGACCTGGATCCACCTGTACCATCTGGACTCTGAACCACCGTATGTACTGGCCTGCCCTAATAACCCTGGGTGTCCGGACCCGAATACTCTTTACCTCTTGAGGAATGTCCACTGAACTGACCCTGACGACGGAACCTCTTTGCGCCGCCTTGTCTAGCATGTCGGATGCTCTCGATCATCCTGGCATGATCAATAATACTCTGAAAGGAGCCACCCGATAGCACAAGAGAGGTTGTGGTCTCCTGCAGATAGCCGGTGAATCCCTTTACCAACTTGCAAATCCACTAAAACTCTATAGGGATACTCAACATAGCATAACGAGAAAACTCATGAAAACAAGCCTCGTACTCAGATACTGATAAAGAACCCTGCTCTAGCCTGTCAAACTCATCTCTGCGCTGATGGCGAAGGCTATATGACACAAACCTCTCAAGGAACACCTCAGTGAACTACTCCCAAACCATCATAGGAGAATCGACAGGTCTGTGAGGAAGAACTGATCTCCACCACTCCTTGGCCACTCCCACAAACTGGTAGGAAGTGTAAGCCACTTCATGTGCCTCTAAAATACCCAGGTTGAACAACCTGCCCTGGCACTTAGTCAAGAAATCATAGGCCTTCTCCCTCGTTGTACCGTCGAACCTGGGAGGTGCCAAT
Organism: Solanum appendiculatum; assembly: GCA_018342035.1. Classification (NCBI taxonomy): domain Eukaryota; kingdom Viridiplantae; phylum Streptophyta; class Magnoliopsida; order Solanales; family Solanaceae; genus Solanum; species Solanum appendiculatum. The sequence continues at coordinate 37,757 of JAGDQO010002842.1, forward strand.
CTCACAAACCTCTCAAAACTCTTCTGTTGAGACACTGACATGGCTGCACTAGCAGAAACTGGCGAGGCTGCATATCTCAAAGGTGCAATAGAAGGCACCTAAGAAGAACTAGGAGTCTGAAACCCCACACTAGGCCTATGAACTGGCGGGGTAGTACAAACTATAATAAGGAAGCCTTAAGTGCCAAAAAGAATATTATGAGTAGGGCCACCATCCAATCTAGCCAATAACCGGAAAAGCGACTCTTAGAGCGTCGAGGTACTGTCGGGAACTAAAGGAGGCAAGGTTGGCCTATGCTCAAAATCATCCTTACGCTCATATATAGGCTTATGTGATTCCTTCCTAGTCCATCCTCGAGCAGGTGCTGCTCCCCTCACTTGACCACGACCCCTACCTCCTCTGCCTCCCCTGCCTCACCCACGAACTAGGGCTCGAGCAGTAGGTATGGCCTCACCCTCAGTGACTCTGGCTCTAGTCCTCACCATCAGTGCAGAAAGAATAGATTAGAGGTATACAACACTTTGATATGAATGAATCACACGAAAGGAATCAATGAAGGGAATTTCTTCTAGTAAGTATCGTGTAGCCTCTCGAATATAAGTATGGACGTCTACGTACTGATCCACAAGACTCTACTAGACACCCTTCTCTTTAACTTATGAGACGGGTGAACCTAGCGCTCTGATACCAAATTGTCACGACCCAAAAATTGAGGTCATGATGGCACACACCCCAAAACCACCCTGATGTGTAAGCGGAAAAATAAAACACATATGAGACTCCTAAAGAGGAAGTCAGGCCACAACTGAAAAGAAGAGAATAACTACAAAGAATTTCCCAAAACCTGGTGTCATAAGAGTAAAGAGCATCTAATAATCCCTAAATATAAATACATCATAAGTCTCCGAATAATAGTAAATGCTGAAATGGAAGATGGAGTTAATGACGATCCAGAACACAGGATTTCAATACTACTCCGAAATGAGACTGCTCGCTAGATAATCAACCGCCACGAGGAGTACCCTGACTAGAATCTGCATAAAAGGGATACAGAAGTAGGGGTCACTACAATTCACATGTACTCAGTAGGTTTGATCGACTAAGTATAAGGAATTAATCAAACTTATGAAATAAACTAAGGAACGCTTCAACCTGCATACAGAAAAGTCCCTCTCCAACATCGGTGCGGCCAGTTTATGTAGAACGGCACGAGTAAAGTAAACACATAAGTCATAGTAATATAAAATATCATCAAATAAGATGCAAACACAAAGATCGATGTAATGCAATGAGATGATGCAATGATATGGTGGTACGGTGGAATCAAGGTTGTCGCACAACCTATTGTATACACCCTGTCGAGCTAAGGCTTCCAGACAAGGACCCATTGGGGACTCGCAGTCCATATACCAAATCACAATCACAAAAATTCACCAACTTTCCACCTAGCTCGTGGTCAAGGATATAAAAAGTGTCTCATTTTATTTCTCAAAAAGAATCTCCATATTTCTCAACTTCCCAAGATCAATGATATGATGAATGAGGATGAATGCATCACAACACATATGGCATGGAGACAATAATCAACTCAACGTGTAATAAAAGGTTCAAAGTTCTGAAAACTCGACCAAATCATGTTAAACAACTTCATATAAAAATAATGGGAAAGAGTTCATTAGAAACAGGTGAGCATCATTTAGAAAAAAAAATTCATTTCTCAAAATATGCTAAAATCCCCAACTCAACCCCTCTCTCGAGAATTACAAGTCAAATAGTGTTACAAGCATCTCTCATAGGCAACTCATGAATCACAGGCTTACCAAGCAAATAGAGTAACAAATAAGGCCCCCACATGGGCTAAATTGTAAAAATAAGCCCCCACACGGGCAACACAATATAGTCGAGCCCCCACACGGGCATCACAATATAATCAACAATCCCAAATCATATTACAATCCCATCCCAAAGCCTATGACATAAGAACAATCAATTACCCAATCCCAGTCTCAAAGAAAGATAGCCAAACCTATCTCGAAGGCTGAAAACTTCACCCGAACACACTACCGGAGCTTTAACCTCAATTACAACCTCTGAAATGATCCCCAACTATCAAGAATGGAAAGAATTCATCAAAATGAGTTCAACGATACCCATATTGCAAGGTTTAAGAATTGGGGTTAAAATCATCCAAAAATCACCTCGAAAATGAAAAGGGCAAAACTGGAATTTTAGTTGAAAATTAGGTTCTACACATCAAGAGGTGTACGTGGTTGAAAACACCATTAAAATCGAGCAGGAAACGGATTCGAAATCATGAAATTACTAGTTTTGAAATTTGTGGGAAAAACCCCAAAACCCACATTGAGATCTTGAATTTTAAAGAGATTTGGAAGATAAAATCGTTGGGAAATGATTTAGAAATGATAAAGAGACTTACTACAACGAATTTCCTCAAAAAATTATTTAAAATTCGTCTCTCATAAGCTCCAATGGTGTAACAATGGTGGAAATGAGAAAAAGAAGGAAGAAACCCAAAATATGGGCTATTTTCAGCCAAAAAGGGTCTGTTGACTGCGCGTTGACCGCGGTCAACTTGAACCAACACCATACAAAACATGTTTTTAACCCTCGGAACTCTTTCAAAACCCTATAAACATGAACCAATAGTGTAAATTGATCAGAAAACATGTGTCGAAGTCAATGGAATCGTCGAATTTCTAAAAAATGATTGATATGACAAAAATACCCCTACAGACCTCTTTTAGGCCTAAAACTCAATTTTTAGCCTAAATACCCAAAACGAATTCTAAGGTCTCGGGGCTCTAACCAACCACCCTACTAGACCAAACTCAACGTTCTAGATGCAATGAAACTGACAAAATAACCATTCAATGCTCGGATCTCGGAATGTTAACAAAAGTCAACTATCTCCTTAAAAACTCCACCCAAGGTTTCAAAATCACTAAAATCCCTCCCGATCGCATCAGCGACCATACCAACCACTCTTGGAATACAAACAAAGCATGAAACCGCTAAGGGGAAAGGCAAAATGGTCATTTCCCACAAAAAGGTAATTTCACAAGTATTGGGACATTACATTTAACCAAAACATTAAGCACGAAAAACATCTTTAAAATCACCTCATAGGGTTTTCCAAAATTCAAAATGGTGAAAAATGGGATAAAATCCCAAAATGGCAGGTCAAAAACCCTCTATGATCTCGAAAATTGATTTAGGTTCACTTAACCGAACATCGGTAAAGAGACCAAGCGAACCCCACAAAAATGTCATCCTTTACTTTAGCCTTCGTACTTTTGCTAATGCGAAGGTTGATAAAGCGGAAGGCTTTTGCGAATGCGATTGCCAGGCGACTCGACTCTTCACTTTTGTGATCAAACCTTTGGTTTTGCTAGGGTCGCGAAAGTGGTTGACCCTCCACGAACGTGAAGCACAACAGTTCTTAGGCAACGTAAAATCAACCAACTCTCAAAACATAGAAAGGACTTTTGAGATTCGTTAAGAACCTCACACACACAAATCATATATGCAACCTGACTAAACTTGACTGTTACACCCCAGAAATTTCTGAGTTAAGATCTGAACTATTCTTTTATTTACGTATAAGGTCGTGTCGGGTGACTCTTAAATTATACTTAGGTTTTAAGGTCAATTCTTTAGTGTGGGAATAAATTTGGATATGAACTAAGGTCACAAAAAGCCCCTAGCACAAAGTTGAGTTGAAGCTTTCTTACCGATTGAGTTTCAATATGAGATTTTACTTGGGTCAACTTCAAATGATCATATCTCTCAGCATATAATGAAATAGGTGGCCCATCATCTATCAAATTGAAGGTCTTTGAGTGCTCTTTCCAAATCCACCATGTTTGCCTCTTTTGAGTTTGAAGTAAAATGTTTTGCCCATTTTAGTGAAGCCCTGTCAGGTAGTCATAGAACTACGACTTGACCTACGATAGGTAGATATTTCGACTAAGGGTAGACCCTTCCAAGCAGGATTTCTTTAATATTTTTTCCGCATTTCCCTGCAGACGAACCTAGTGTTATTTTTATCCTTTTCCAAGCTTTTCAACGCTATTATAAGTCAGTTTTAAGTGTTTAAATGGTGTATATCATTCACGTAACAAGTTTTCCTCTCAGAATCATTAATCTAAACTTTCAAGTATCAAGAAATTCTATTAAAAGTCACCAAGGGTTCCTCTTCTCCATCAAGAACCCTAAAACTTTCATGCCAAAAATTGAAGATACAAATAGAAGCCTTCCACCCAAGGTTTTCTCAAGTTCTTCAACTCTAAAAACTCCATAAAAGAATTTCTTTTATCAATATTAAGCACCAAGATTCAAAGGTCAAAGGTTTCCTCCAAGAAAGCTAATGTTCTTTCTCAAGCTTAGGATAAAATCAAGTCTCCACAAAAGTTTTCAGTTTATTAATTTCATAATCGGGTATGTAAGTCTGTCATAGTGTTGGACTAGTTCATCTTCACTCCCTACATCTACTTTCAAATTAGTAAAAGAGTAATCTAGGTTTCTATCCTTATATTTGAATGTTACTGAGATCATGAGTTGATGTTCAATTCTGAGCTCTTGAGTTCCTGATTCTTTTTGAAATTCCATTCCTAATTATTGAATTGTTATATGTAACGCATGAGATTCTTGAGTTGATTCGTTCATGTTTATATTTCAGCATGAATCCTATTAATTGACTATTCTTAAGATGAGTAGTATCGTTGAGTTTCGAGTTCTGAATATTGAGTTTTTCTATATTGTTATTGAGATCCTTAAGTTGAGATGATCATGTTAATATTTCAGCATGAACCCTATTTTGAGTTATAAATTTTGAGAATCTTTTAAAGCCAACATTTTTATTTTAAACTGAGTTTTGAGAAAGTAAAGAGAAGTTTGAGAGAGAGTTTTAACCAAGATTTGAGCAAGAGTATAAGGGAATTAAGTATTTCCCAAATGTTTCGTATTTCAAGATTTACATGAAGAAAAAGAGTATTATTTTTAGAAAAGTAAAAGAGTTTTTAGAAAGATTTAGTACAAAGCAGTTACCTCTTAAAGAGTCCCTTTTGAGTAATTATCTCAACCTAGAGAAAGTATTTTTACATTCAACAAAGAGAAACCTTGTTTTCTAAATGAACAAAGAGTTTAGATTATTTTGAGCATTTACCTCTTTTAAGAGAATAGTTTGAGCAATTATCTCAAACCAGAGAAAGAGTATGTTTTATATATTTGAGCATGAGTATATATATAATTGGGAGTAATATTGAGCATAGATATGGGGATGAGTTCAGACAACTCAAAATCCTCATAAACCATGTCTTGCTAACATAGATATAGGATCATACTTTTTAGATGAATCCTTATTGCTTATTGGATCGACTTAGTTGAGAGGTTCTGTACCCTGACATGGTATAGGAATGTTCTAGCAGCGTGGTGAGACGATGTATCATCACGTAGCTCATAGTGATGGTTTTCAGTTAGAAAATCTCTCAAATAAAAGTAAAAAGTATTTTATTGTATTTTTATATACATCCTTGAGTTAACATCTTTTATTTATGAAGTTTTAAATATTTTCATCTATTGTTATTACTTTCTATTGAGTTGTGTTGAGGTAAGTATTCTTTCAGCCCTATCAGTTCAGTTATTTATCCATTAAGCTATATTACATACTCGTATATTCAACAAACTGACATCATTCGACCTGGATCTTTTAATGGTGCAGATACACGTACTTAGAATCCTCAACAAGAGTCCGTTGAGATCAATTCATCGACTCATCAACTTTTGAGTGAGGCCTCCTTGCTTCCGGAGGACTCAAGTTTTGTGAGTTATTAGTATTAGTTTTTTTAGGACTCGTGGGTCTTGTCCTGACACTCATCTTAATACAATAGAGGCTTTATAGATAGATAGTTTTGGAGAGTCTTTCAGTTTCTGATGTTTTATTTAAAACCTATGTTCATACTTAGTATATTTAGAGAGTTTTGAGATTTAAAGAAATTGTTGATTTAGCATTTCTTTTAGTTTGATGCTTGTGTATGCTTGAGTTAGTCTTCCAATTGTAGCCATCCATGATGAGGGTTTGCTTGGGGACCAGCAATAGTTCTTGAGTGCCGGCCACGTCCAGGGTGTAGGCTCAGATCATGACAAACTTGGTATCAGAGCACAGAGTTCAAGTGTCAGGGAGTGTCTATGAAGTCATGTCGGTAGGACCTTATTTTTGGTTGCGAGGGGCCCACTTCTAAAATGATGAACTACAGACATTTAAGAAAAGTTTCCCTTTTTTCATACTCTAAATCGTGTAGAAGAACTGTGTCATAAGGAATTTATTCAGACTCGTGGGTTTCTCAAATCCATTCGACTACCCCTCATACTCAAGGTAGTTGAAAAGCAAAGCCCAGATCTTTATCGATGAGTTACTCTCAGCAAAAGTCTTGAGAAAGTCATGAGATTGTAGAGGGGTTTGAGAGAAGCCCATCAATGAGCTTAAGTGTTTGAATTTGAAAGAACACACTCTTATTCATATGAATCATGCATTCAACCTAAAAGGAAATGTACTTCTAGACTCTCTTTATCTAAACCTTATTCAGGTGAGATCCTTATGAGGAAAGCATATTTTAGAGCTTGAATAGTATTTTCACCCGAAAAGATAGTATTAGTTACGATGTTATAAGAAGTAGTAGTAGAAGTGCCCAGAGTTAGAAGTATGCATGCAGAGGTATAGTAATCTAAGAAAGGGAGATAGTGATAGGGTAAATTATGTTGTTGCAGTCATGCACCCAGTAAGCTAATGAGGAGTTTTCCCTTATGGGTAGAGTAAGAAGTAATGAGTTTGTGTAGATTTCATGATAGAAGGTAGAGTAATAGTTACTAGTCAGGATGAGTTAGAGTATACTTTAACTAGAAGGGAGTTTATGCTGATGTGCCATTGTGTTAGTGAAGACCAAGTATAGGTGTTGAATAGAAGAACAAAGTATTCATAAGGTGATAGATCTAAGATAGGCTTATGATCTAAGTGGGTGGCTGTTTTTTAATTTTATCTAGCGATTGTAGGTGATCGCTAGCAAGTATAAACCCAAAGATGAGTTGGGGTCAATCCCACGAGGAGTGTTCTAGTAAAGAATTCAACTACGAAGTATTATAGTGATCTAATCTTTTGTAGGTAAAAGTAAGTTAAACGAAGCTTAATGTAAATCTTCAAATTTAATTATCAATAATTAGAGAATTTAGTAGCCAATTGTAACAAAATGATCAACACAGGGTTTTCGCAATTAGAGATGGGACCTTAGGAGTGTGTGAGTGATCAATCACCAAATTTCACAAATGAGTAATTAACAATTTCTATAAGTTACTGAGTATTAATGGGTAGGATAGATTAAGGTTATAACAGCTATCGCTCGATCAATCATCATGCATCAAGTGAGTCCTTACGAACCTCAACAAGCACAACAATACAAAACAATCCAATTCCTTAATTTAACCCAATTTCACAAGCTAGGAAGCTAAGACAGTGTCTAAACAATTATCAATTGCAAATTCCACTCTAATGCCTCTTTTGCAAGCACACATAGAGATCTAAACTAAATCTAAATTTGCAACTTCAGATCATAATTGAAAACATGAATTCACAACTGAACTCATTTCAATTCAACATTAAATTCAACAATTAGCAATACCCATAAGTTAATTAGAAAATTGATTACATATTCACACCCCTAAGGAATTGGGGTTTTAACCACTCATAGCAAAAGGGAAGAAATAGTTACCAAAGAGATTCTCCATTGATGAACAAAGTCTTCAAAGATCAAATGCTACAAATTAGAATTAAACCCAAGGTCTCCAATTCAAAAACCACACAAGAATTGTTCAGTAAATATTCACCAAAGTAAAAGTTCTTCTTAGTCTAGCTTTTTTGATGTCTTTCTTTTTTTAAAAAAACAATTTATACTTCTACAAAAATTTCACACATTTGAACACGTGGGTCAAATTGGTGAGATAAGTCATGCTCACCGATCCACTCAGCGATTCACTGAGTTGTTCCTTCTCACCCTCTTGAACTTAATTTCAGCACCATTTCGTTTTGTTACTTTTGGTGATCTGAGTCGAGCTCGCCTTTCTGAACGGCGACTCACCGATATGCTCCTGAGCTCGTTGAGTTGACTTGCTTCCTTAGGCAGCTTACTGGTAATTTAGGCGAGCTGCAGGCTGACTCGACGAGTTGCCGAGTGGCCTTTTGTGAGCTCCAGCCTTTTTTTCCTTCAAGTTTTCCAGCTATTTTCGCTTCTTTTTGCATCATAATGTCCTTGCCTTGTTCCCAAGCCTCCCTAGCTGTACATCAACAATTTAACATCAGTTTTGGGCACAAAATAGGCATTGAGGACACTAAATCAATGGATAACAAGTCCTAAATGAGTCAAAATTCCTAACTTACCAGCGATCATAAGGTAGTATAGTATGTGAGTAATTGTATGGATATCCATGTTTAATACTAGACACTAAGCTTGAATTTGAGATGAGTGTCGTGATAAAAAGGATGGCAACATGAGGGTGAATATGTTAGTTGTAAGATTTGATCTGATATACTTGACATAGAGTAGGTGAGGAATTAAGGTGTTACTTGCAATGTATGTGAATGGTTCAAGTGTGGTGTTATTACCCTTAGATGAGAGAAATGAAGTATGACTAAGTCATTAGATTAGCAAGAGCATTAAGGGGTGTACCCAAGATCGTATGTAGTAAGAAAAGGTTTTAATTAAGTTTATGATCTTTCATGTGTGCCTAGATAGCATATTTGTGTTATCAAGGTTGAGTAGTCTATTGTAAGCATTATTTATTACCCTTAAGAGTGTGGTCGAAGAGATTACATATATGTATATAGCAAATAATGCGTCTTTCAAATATAGTTCAAGTATCCTCGAGTTAGCTAGATAGCTAGATATGAACTTAGAAGGACGGTCTTAGTGGGCTAAGAAGGAGAAATTAAACTATAAAAAGTTAGATTAAGCGGCTTTATAGGACAATGCGGGTAATGGTTATAGGAAGTCTTCTATAGAAGCCGAAAGAAGTTAAGAAAAGTATCTCATAAAGAAGCCTTAGAAGGAATCTTAGTTCCTACGCATGGAGAGTTCAATGGACATGAGATTAGCATTTCCTGAGTATTAAAGTAAAGTGAATAGAGACTAGTTAAGAGAAGATGGAATATATCCATAGCTTTAAAGTGTCAGCTTCAAACCCAAGGGGGAGATGATAAGGTGAGGAACCAAGTCAAGTGTTGGGAATCAAATAGTGGTGTGTTCAGAAAGAGTTGTAGTGTTATATCAATCCATTTATACTCTAGCGTATTCCTCAAAGTTCAGTCGTTACAACATCCTATTGAGGTTTCTAATATTAGAAACGTGTCCATGACCTATGCTCACACACTTCAGATAGATTTACATGTGTTCTCAGTTCCCACAATGAAGGGCAAAACCTTTTGCCCATTGATCTCAATCTTACTCCATAAAGTCGTGAATATTAGCCTCATGATATGAATCTATTCATATAAGCATTCATGTCTCATAGTATGCTCAGTCTCGTGAATTCAAGATTTACCCTCAATGGCAAGCAAAATAATGTTATGTCATGCATATTCTTATAATAAATTTCTTGAATGAATCGTGCTTATGATCTTCGCTCTAAGCTCTCTCAGTGAACCTTTTTCAGTTCTGATAATGATGTTGATGATAGTAGTTGAGTAATGATAGATGGGAGAGAGTTGATGCTTCTATTTTGATTCGTAGAAAGTTCATGTTATGACATGTAATCTTGAAATCTTATTTGAGTGTTCTTGCCAAGTGTGTTCTAGTCTAGTTTCACAACTCTCCATATGAATCAATTTTGCCTATATTAGTAGACCAGTTCAGAAGTTAAAATATAGTAAGAGTAACTCCTTTCCCTTCCATGCTCAGTTTAAACATCATTCAAGGATGAATGATCCCAAGCGGGAGATATTGTTACACCCCAAAATTTTCAAAGTTAAGATCCGAACTATTTTTTTATTTACGTATAAGGTCGTGTCGGGTGAATCATAAATTATACATAGGTGTTAAGGTCAATTCTTTAGTGTGGAAATGAATTTGGATATGAATTAAGGTCACAAGAACTCCCTAGCACAAAGTTGAGTTGAAAGCTTTCTTACCGATAGAGCTTCAATATGAGATTTTATTTTGGTCAAATTCAAATGACCATATTTCTCAGCATATAACAAATTAGGTGGCCCATGACCTATCAAATTAAAGAACATTGAGTCCCCTTTCCAACGCAACCAAGTTTGCCTCTTTTTAAGTTCGGAGTAAAAGGTTATGCCTTTTTAGTGAAGACCTATCAGACAGTCATAGAACTACGACTGGACCTATGAATGGTAGATATTTTGACAAAGGGTAGACCCTTCCATGAAGGATTTCTGCAATATTTTTTCAGCAACTTCCTGCACACGTTCTAGGGTTATTTTTGTCCTTTCCCAAGTTTTTTAACCCTATTCTAAGTCATTTTTAAGTGTTATAACGGTGTATATCATTAAAGTAACAAGTTTTCCGCTCAAAATCATTAATCTACACCTTCAAGTATCTAGAAATTCTCTTAAAACTCACCTAGGGTTCCTCTTTCCATCAAGACCCTTAAAGTTCCATGCCAAAAATTGAAGATACAAAGAGAAGCCTTCCACCCAAGGTTTTATCGAGTTCTTCCACTCTAAGAACTCCATAAAAGAATTTCTTTTACCAAGATTAAGCACCAAGATTCCAAGATATAAGGTTTCCTCCAACAAAGATAATGTTCTTCCTCAAGCTTAAGATAAAATCAAGTCTGCACAAAAGTTTTTCAGTTTAATAACTTCATACTGAGGTATATAAGGCTATCATAGTGTTGGACTAGTTCGTCTTCACGCCCTATATCAACTTTCAAATTATTAAAAGATTAATCTAGGGTTCTATCCTTAGATTTGAGTATTCTTGAGATCATGAGTTGATGTTGAGTTCTGAGTTTTTGAGTTCCTAATTCTTTTTTAAATTCTATTCCTAATTATTGAATTGTTATATGTTAGGCATGATATTCTTGAGTTGATTCGTTCATGTCTATATTTCAGCATGAACCCTATTAATTGAGTATTCTTGAGATGAGTTGTATTGTTGAGTTTTGAGTTCTTGAGTTCTGAGTATGGAGTTTTTCTATATTGTTATTGAGATCCTTGAGTTGAGTTGTTCGTGTCTATATTTCAGCATGAACCCTATTTTGAGTAATCAATTTTAAGAATCTTTTAAAGCCAACATTTTTGTTTTAAAATGAATTTTGAGAAAGTAAAGAGAAGTTTGAGAAAGAGTTTTAACCAAGATTTGAGCAAGAGTATAAGGGAAATATGTATTTCCCAAATGTTTCATTTTCACATAAAGAAAGAGAGTATTATTTTGAGAAAAGTAATAGAGTTTTAAGAAAGATTGAATACAGAGCAGTTACCTCTTAAAGAGGCCCTTTTGAGTAATTATCTCAACCCAGAGAAAGTATTTTTACATTGAGCAAAGAGAAACCTTGTTTTCTAAATGAACAATGAGTTTAGAGGTATTTAAGAGCAGTTACCTCTTTAAGAGGATAGTTTGAGCAATTATCTCAAACCTGAGAGAGATTGTATGTTTTATACATTTGAGCATGAGTTTATATATTATTGGGAGTAGTATTGAGCACTGATATGGGGATGAGTTCAAACAAATCAAAATCCTCATAAACCATGTCTTGCAAACATAGGTACAGGACCATTCTTTTTAGATGAATCTTTATTGCTTATTGGATCCACTTAGTTGCAAGGTTCTATACCCCGGCACAGTATAGGACAGTTCTGGCAGCGTGGGCGAGACTTTGTATCATCACGTAGCTCATAGTGATGGTTATCAGTTAGAGAATCTCTCAAATAAGAGTAAATAGTATTTTATTGTATTTTTTATATACATCTTTGAGTTAACATCTTTTATTATGAAGCTTCAAATGTTTTCATCTCTCGTTATTGCTTTGTATTGAGTTGAGTTGAGGTAAGTGCTCTTTCAGCCTTATCAGTTCCATTATTTTTCCATTCATCTATATTACATACTCGTACATTCAATGTACTGACGTCATTCGACCTGCATCTTTTAATGGTGCAGATACAGGTACTTAGAATCCTCAACAAGAGTCCGTTCACATCAATTCATCTGCTCATCAACTTTTGAGTGAGGACTCCAGTTTTGTCAGTTATTAGTATTAATTTTTTTTAGGAGTCGTGGTTCTTTTCTCGGCACTCATGTTTATACAGTAGGGGCTTCATATATAGAAAATTTTTTAGAGTCTTTCAATTTCAGATGTTTTGTTTAAAACATATGTTCATACTTAGTACATTTAGAGAGTTTTGAGATTGAAAGAAACTGTTGATTTACCATTTCTTTCAGTTTGATGCTTGCGTATGCTTGAGTTAGTCTTCTGCTTGTAGCCAACCAGGATAAAGGTTCTCTTGGGATCAGCAATGGTTCTCGAGTGCCGGTCACGTTCAGGGTGTAGGCTCGGGTCGTGACATCGACGTTCTAGAGTCAATGGAACCATTGAAACATGAATCTAAGGTCTTCTTGACCCGAAACTCGTGAAAGTCACTAGAAACGAACATAACACATAAAATGGCCAAATCAAGCTCAAGACCTCTAAAAATTCAACGAAGACCTCTTCTAGGCCTAAAATCATCCCTTAAATACAACAAAACTGTTAGAAATCCAATCCGAGCATCTGAATTCCGAATGTTGACCAAAGTCAACCCAAAGGCTAAAATTTCATACTAAGGACATCAAATCGATGAAAAGACTTCGAATTTGAAACCTAAAAATTTCTTAGACCAATTTCCACATTTTGCGGCTGATGGAGTTCCTTTCCGACTCGAAACATCAAAAGACATCGTAAACTACTTTTTAACCATTTTAGCCTTTCAAATTCAAAAACTTTCATAATTCACAACTTTTTACTCAAAGATTGAAACCAATTTGAAAATCAATTCAGAAAAAACTCGAGGCCAATATCGGGAGGGCTAAAATGGTAATTTTATGAAAATTTCCAAAATGACCTTCTGAGTCATTACATTATCCACCACTAAAAACCATGTTCATCCTCGAACATAAAGTAAAAGAAAGTACCTCAAACCTCAAAAAAAGCATAAGATATCTGGCCCTTATGTCAGACTCTATCTCCCAAGTCGCTTCACGAACTCAATGGTGTTTCCAGTGCACCTTCACTGAACCAATCTCCTTGGTCCTAAGCTTCTGGACCTGCCTATCAAAGATTGTTAAAATGCTTCTCCTCAAATGACAAGTCTGGACCCAACACAACCAAGTCAAGCGAGAGCACATAGGACCCCTCCTGTATGTACTTCCTAAGCATGGAGACATAAGACACAGAAAGCACAGCTAACAAGCTAGGTGGCAAAGCCAACTTATAGGCCACCTCTCCCACTCGACTCAAAATCTCAAAAAAGCAAATGAATCTAGGGCTAAGCTTTTCCTTCTTCCCGAACCTCATCACACCCTTCATGGATTACATTCGGAGCCAGATAGGATCATCATTCATAAACACTAAGGCCCAAACTCACCATTCTACATAACTTTTCTGTCAACTCTGGGTTGTCAACAGTCTACCCTTTATTATACGGACCTGCTACATAGCATCTCTAAGAAAGGTTGTATCTAAAAATTCCATCTTAGCCGAATCAAACCAACCGATCAGAGACCTATACCGTCTGCCATACAATGCCTCAAATAGGACCATCTAAATACTGGAGTGATAACTATTGTTGTAGGCAAAATCTACCAAGCACCAAAGTTAATCACACAAGCTCGGAGCATATCCTGTAACACCTAAATCATCTGCTCGGACTGACCATCTATCTCAGGGTGGAAGGCCATACTCATATCTAACTGAGTACGTAAACCATGCTGCAAGGCCTTCCAAAAGTGAGAACTGAACAATGCTCCTCGGTCAGAGACAATATAAATAGGCATACCATGAAGTAGGACAATCTAACTAATATAAAGCTGGGCTAACTTCTCTGCCATATACTTCTCCCAAACTGGAATGAAATGGGTGGACTTGGTCAGCCTATCAATGACCACCCAAATAGAGTCATAACCACCCACGGTGGTAGGTAGACCTATAAAAAATGTCCACAGTGATCCATTCTCACTTCCTAGTAGGAATAGGCATCCTCTGAGATACACCTATGGGTCACAGGTGCTCACACTTGTCCTATTGGCAAGTCAAGCATCTACCCAAAAATCTGCAATATCCCTTTTCATGCCACACCACAAGTAATGGTAACTCAAATCATGATACATCTTCGCCGCTCCCAGTTGAATGGAATATCATGAACAATTGGCCTCCTCAAGAATCAATCTAATCAACTCGCCCACCTTGGGCACACAAATCCTGCCTCTAATCCTCAAGACACCATCAGAATCAAGGACAATCTCCTTGGCTTCCCCTCTCAACACCTTGTCTCGAATGAGACACAACCTCTCATTATCAAACTGGCACTCACAGATTTTCTCAACTAAAGAAGACCGGGCCTCTATGAAAGTAATCAAACCACCACTCTCCTCAAAAATCTCTAATCAGATGAAGCCATGGGCTAACCTCTGAACATCTCTAGCCAACGGCCTCTACTCAACACTTATAGCGACAAGATTCCTCATACTAGAAGTCTTCATACTCAAAGCATCGGCCACCACATTGGCCTTTTCTAGATGATACAAAATGGTGATATTATAGTCCTTCAGTAACTCAAGGCATTTATGATATCTCAAGTTTAGATCCCTCTGACTGAAAATGTACTGAAGACTCTAGTAGTTAGTGAAGACCTCATAATGTACCCCATATAGATAATCCCACGATAACTTAAGCACAAAGACTACGGCCACCAACTCCAAGTCATGAGTAAGGTAGTTCTTCTCATAGGTCTTTAACTATCTGGAAGCATAGGCGATCACCTTTCCCTTGTGCACAAGAACACCACCTAACTCGACTCTAGAAGCATCACAGTACAAAGTAGAGTCTACACCCTCCTAGGGTAAAGTCAACAATAGAGCAAAAGTCAACAATGTCTTGAACTTTTGAAAGCTCTCCTCACACTCATCAAACCACTAGAAGCTTACACTCTGTCGTGTCAATGACCAGGGAGATGCAATAATGGAGAACCTCTGAACAAATTACCTGTATTGACAAGCTAGCCCCATAAAACTCTGAATATTAGTAACCGAAGTAGGCCTTTCCGAACCTCTAACTGTTTCAATCTTGGATGGATCCACCAGAATACCCTCCTTAGACACTACGTTTCCAAGAAATGCAACAAAATCAAGCAAAAACTTGCATTTCGATAACTTGGCATACAATTTCTCTTCCCTCAATCTCTAAAGCACAATCCTTAAATAACGGTCATGGTCCTCCTTAGTCTTGGAGTACACCAAATTCGGAGTAAAAAGTTATGCCCGTTTAGCGAAGCACAATCGAACAGTCGTAGAACTACGACTGGACCTACGAATAGTAGGTATTTCGACAAAGAGTAGACCCTTCCATGAAGGATTTCTGAAAAAAAAATTCAGCAACTTCCTGCACACGTTCTTGGATTATATTTGTCCTTTCCAAAGCTTTCTAACCCTATTCTAAGTCATTTTTGAGTGTTTTGACGGTGTATATCATTCAAGTAACAAGTTTTCCGCTCAAAATCATTAATCTAAACCTTCAAGTATCTAGAAATTCTCTTAAAACTCACCTAGAGTTCCTCTTCTCCATCAAGAACCCGAAAACTTTCATGCCAAAAATTGAATATACAAAGAGAAGCCTTCAACCAAAGATTTTCTCAAGTTCATCCACTCTAAGAAATCCATAAAAGAATTTATTTTATCAAGATTAAGCACAAGGATTCCAAGATCAAAGATTTCCTCCAACAAAGCTAATGTTCTTTCTCAAGCTTAAGATAAAATCAAATCTCCACAAAAGTTTTCAGTCTAGCAACTTCATAATCAGGTATG
The DNA here is from genome assembly GCA_018342035.1 of Solanum appendiculatum. Taxonomy (NCBI): domain Eukaryota; kingdom Viridiplantae; phylum Streptophyta; class Magnoliopsida; order Solanales; family Solanaceae; genus Solanum; species Solanum appendiculatum. The sequence continues at coordinate 53,836 of JAGDQO010002842.1, forward strand.
TAAGGCTATCATAGTGTTGGAATAGTTCGTCTTCATGCCCTACATCTACTTTCAAATTAGTAAAAGAGTAATCTAGGGTTCTATCTTTAGATTTGAGTATTTTGTTAGAAAATGAGTTGATGTTGAGTTCTGAGCTCTTGAGTTCCTAATTCTTTTTGAAATTCTATTCCTAATTATTGAATCGCTATATGTTAGGCATGAGATTCTTGAGTTGATTCATTCATGTCTATATTTTAGCATGAACCCTATTTATTGAGTATTCTTGAGTTGAGTAATATCGCTGAGTTCCGAGTTCTTCAGTTCTTAGTATGGAATTTTTCTATATTTTTATTGAGATCCTTGAGTTGAGTTGTGATGAGTGGGTGATTTTCACTCATTTGGAGTCATTCTCTTATGATTTTGTGGTACTTCAGTTGAGAAATAGGCTAACTTTCCTTTTAATATGGTTATTTCAGGTACATGATGGTTTAAAAGAAGCTTTGATGAAAAAGAGTGGAAATTGGGGCAAAATGGAAATAAGGATTTTGGAGATGGCAGTGTAGTGCTCTCCATGAACGCGGAGAGCTGGGTGAGACCGCGAAGCTCTAGTCGGCATTGAACCGCGAATGCAGGACATCCTCCACGAATGCGGAGTAACACTTCTCAGAGTACCGCGAACGCGGTGCTTTCTCCATGAACGCGGAGTGTAATTACTTTGACATTCGCAAACGTGGAGAAGAAAAGGTGACTGACGTCTGCGCAGTTCTGGAAATTTACATTTCGACCCTAATTCACCATATATACTGATTCATAGCCATTTTGAGGATATCAGAATAGAGGAGATCAAATCAGGTGATATCAATATTATCACACAGAGAATAGAGAAGGAGAAATTGGGGATTGAGGCTTGAGCATAGCTTTGAGATCAAGATTCCTCAACAAACACCATTAGAGTAAAGATTGTGAGCTTGGGTTGTAATTATTTTTCACCTTTCTTCAACTCTTTGCTTTGTATTGTTGAATTCTAGGTGTTAATTGTTGATGAGTGATTTGGATATTGTGTTAGACATAATCAATATTTGGGTTTTTGATTTGTATCTCTTGCTTTTGTAATTAGTTGATTGATTTATCATTTATGAAATGGGTTTTATATTATCCAATTGATCTCATGCTTTAATTGCTTTCCATTGGAATTGATCACTCCTTGGACTTGCCCTTTTACTTTGATTTAGCTTGTGAGAGTTAATTGAGGTTGGGTGTGATTGATTGGTGAATTAATTGAGGTTTAACAACTCAATTGATGGATTTTGCTAGAAATGGTGAATCCTTGCATTGCCTTTAATCGGATTGCTTGTATTGCCAGTTGATTGGGTTCGTGAGAGCTAATTGAGAAAAATTTCCCTATGTTCGATAGAATTAGGTAGATAATTTAGTTTCCGAGGCATATATGATTTTACCCATGATTAATTGAGATTGTATGATGCTAATGTGCAATGGATCGTATGGATTTTGATCGATTTCCCATTCCCAAATCCCTTTGGTAATCTTGTTCGATATAGCTTTGTCCATTGTTCTCCTCTATCCCCTATCCTAAATTCGTTATTTGAAATCTTCACATTTTATAATTGTATCGTTCATTTCGGATTCAAACTAGTAGCTAGTAATTCTTTGTTTCTTCAATCGCCCTGCACATTGCCCCAACTCTTCGTTGGGTTTACACTTGCATAGTGACCACCCACATTTCGAATCGTAAAAGGTGTGGTTGAGCGTTATCAAAAATGGTGCCCCTGCCGGGGAATAATTTGGCGTGTTGAATTGATTTAGAATTTTTAGTTTACAAGTTTCTATCCAAATTGTGAATATTTGTTTGTGTTTTGTTTTTGTTTGTTTTTATGGCTTCTTGTGAAGGAACAAGGTTTGGTGAGTGCAAGCCCTATGTTGATGACCCATGGCCTTGTTGTGGAAGACTTCAAGTTGGTGATAGTTTTTTGGATGCCTCGTTAGATGAAGAGATGGGTGTTTTGAGTCAAGCTTAGCTCTTGTACTTGTCTCATCGACTTGAAAAGCGTGAGAAGCTAAGAGATATAATGTTCCAAATGCGGGATGAAGTCCACAACTTGCACCTAGCTAGGTGCCATGAGATGATCCAACTTGAGTTTGAGATTGCTACTTTGAAAGCCAATGCGAGTTCAACGTTTGGAGTACGTAAGGCCCCTTGTCAAGTGGTCAAGAGTAAGGCATTGGAGTTGGATGGTCAAGAAAAAAGGGTTGTGTTCGATATTGATGAGATCTTGGGTATTTTCAACGAAACCAAACCAATAAAATTCCAAGATGCCAATATCAAGGCAATGATACTAGAGTTGCAAGAAAAAACCAAAAAGATCATATATGGCAACTCTAGTACATTGGAAAGCGATAGTGTCATGCACTTGAGGGCAAAAAGTTATGAAGTTCGTTGTTAGAATGGCCTAGTTATACTATCACTCTTGCCCTATGTTCCTATACGAAAGAATGATGTGAAGTTGGGCAAGAAATTCAAATCTTAGAAGTGGAGAGATCGAGTTAAATGTGTGATGATCTCCGGTAGTCCCCAATTGCTTCGACGAGAAAATGATTTGAAGTTGGGGAGAAGGTACATCGCCTAGAAGTGGAAACATAAAGTGTGATGAAACCGGCATCGCCCCGCGATGTTAAATTGTGCGCTTGATGAGAGGTAACCCATCGGTATCCAACATTTTAATTTTCAGTTAATTTTGAATTTCCTTTAACTTTTAGGATAGATTAGAATTTTATTTTCGACTAATCCTCATAATTTCAAAGTGTTTGGAGGTGTTTTGAACAAGTTCGGAAGAAAAAATGCACTTTGGATTGAAGTTTGGGGTGAACTATATACATAATGGAGGGTTGGAACACTTTTTGGAAGCTGAAGATCGCCTAAAAGCAATGGGCGAGTCGCCTAATGATGCCCACCATCGCCAAAAATTTCAGTAACCTGCCAGGGGTTCAGGACTGAATTTCTCTCCACGAATGCGGAGTGGAGTCCGCGAACGCGGAAGCCAATCTGCCAAACACTCCGTGAACGCGCCATACTGACCGCAAACGCTGAGCATAAACTCTCATACGGGCGTGAATGCGGCAGACCCTCCACGAATGCAAAGGGTCGGGTTATGTTAAAAGGCAGAAATGCCAAAGTTGAAATCAGTTTCAAACATCCCCCTTTGAAACGATATTCTCCCCCATAATTCTTTCCCTTCTCTAAATTGCTTCCTAATCTACTACCTTTGGACTAGTGTCTACAATCAAGGTATGATTTCTAACCCTTGCTTTAGTTATTTTTGGTTCTTGGGTGAGTAATATTAGAAATTTGGTGCTACAATGATTTGATGATTTGAACTTGCCTTGTTTGAGTTTAACTGTTGGTAATGGGTAGAATTCATATTTGTTGCATTGTGATTGTTGATCCTTGACTCTAGGGGGTCGAATTGATGGTAATTTTTTTGAGAATGGCCTTAAAATATTATGCCTATTTGTGTTCATAATTTGAACTTGAACTGTTGACTTAAATTGTTGGTTCTTGGGTAAATTACATGATGGTAGTGTTGAGATTGTGATTATCATGTTTGAGGGTTGAATTGGGGCGGATTATAGTAGATATTGTTGTTAAAATTGTTGCCCATCATCTACTTCTTGGAATGCCTAAATGACTCTATTTTTTTGACAACGAAGACATCTCCGTGAACGCGGAGCTTTCTCCTCGAACGCGGAGGCTTCTCCGTGAACGCGGAGAAGAAACCTGTGCTGTCCCAAAATAGTAATTTTGCAAAATTCAATCGGGACTTCTTTTAATTATTTTCTTTGGCATAAATACTTCCTAATACATTGTTTTAAGTATCCACAAGAGCTTTTAACATGTTTCCTTCTTTTGTAGGTACTTTGAGCGAATTATGTGTACCGACGACATTCCCATGTCATCCAAAATTGCACCCGAGGAGGATTAGTTTGATGCAACCAAGTTCATGTCCACCAAATGCGCCCGTAAATATGACGAATACCTGGGCCGGGCTATTGTGAAGGAAAAGGGGATCTTTTTGGACTAGCTTGAACAGGGGATGCCGGATATCTTGAACCGGCTTGAGTCTAGTGGATGGGTGGTGTTCGCTGCTGAGCCTGTCAAGGCTTATCACACCATCGTAGCTGAGTTCTATGCTAATGCCTCAGAGACTTATTTTAATGAGGCTGCCGCTACTACCGTCCGAGGGATGCAGGTGCATTTCAGCGCAACGTTTATTAATGCTTATTACGATCTCCCAGATGCAGATAACAAGATATATCTGGAGCGTTACAGGGAGATAGGTAGTCAGTGGCTGGTTGATAAGTTGCACAATGGTGAGCCTCCGGAGTGATTTGAGACAAAGAGAGGGGTGGAATCCCGTGAGTTCACCACATCGCTGGCAGAAACTTCGGCATCACACTCTCGATCATCTCATCACAGTGTTTAAGCATAAAATGCAATCGGCATATTCACACAAATTATAAGGAAATAACCGATTCAAAGAATTCACAATCATAACAAGTCCTCAAGGCATTACACAACTACACATCAAAATCGAGTTCAAGGCACAAAACGCCTAATTCACAACATTAGCACACATTGTCTTTTATTGACCCCGTCGGTCAATTTAGATTAGTTCATGCAAGATTTCAACCCATAACTCAATCCCATTACTTCCCAACACAAACAAGAGAGAAGTTAAGAATTCTACAAGATTCATAAAGTTTTAGAAGTTCACTTGCCTTAGCCAAAAATCGCGATCAATCAATAACCAGAGTTTTCCCCTTCCGAAGGTAATCCAAAGTACCACAATCTAACCAAATTATGATTCACGATCAAATTCCGGAACAAACAACACCAAGAACACAAAATTCGGGAAGCAGGGGCAAAACGACTAAAAATTCTGATTTCTAAAACGAGGTTTGAATCCGGAAATTTTTGCATGGAAGTGATCCTCAAATCGTTAGAAATCCATTAGTGAAAACCATTTTGGAAAAGGAGTTCAAATCAGATCACAAACCCTCTTTGATCACAAATTCAGAGTTATTGCACAACCCCCAAAATCTCACTTTGAAAACCCAAAATCCAAGTTGAAATCATGATAAAATCAATGGGTAATAAAGGTTAAAATCAGTTACCCAATAGGTTTTACACAAAACTCTTCTCCCAAAATTGCCGAACCAAGCTTCCAAAGTTTGAAAATGGTAAAAATGGGGTGTTTCCCAAATTTACACTGTTCAGGTAAAACATGACCTCCGCGAACGTGGCCCACTTGGTCCGCGAACACGGAGACCAGCACAACAACACTCCACGAACACGCCACAACCTCCGCGAATGCGGAGAACAAAAAAAGGGCCCTCCGCGAATGTGGGCAACCATCCTCTGTGAACGCGGAGGACAAAACAACAGGGGACCCTCCGCGAACGCGGGCAACTACCCTCCGTGAATGCGGAGGCCAACGCAACTGGCACCAGAACTCAGACATCAGGAAACCCACAATGCAAAAAAGTCTATGAATGGACCCTCGGGATTCATTCGGAACCCTGTGCACACAAACATATAGCTACCCTACTAAATTCGACGTTCCGGACTCAATAAAATCATCGAAATTTGAATTTGAGGTCTCCTTGACCCGAAACTCGATAAAGCGCAACTAACACTAACTTAAGTCTCAAAAAATCAAATCAAGCTTGGGATCTCTAAAAAAATCAACCAAGGTTACTCCTAGGCCTAAAATCATCCCCCAAATCCAACGGAGTCCTTGGAATCCAATTCCGAGCATCCGATGTCCGAATATTGACCAAAGTCAACTCCATGGCCAAAATCTCACTAGTTTCCAGCTCAAGGCCTCAAATCCCCAATATAGCCCCAAAGTTGATTCTGTCAACTCTCCTAGACCAAATTCCACATTCTGGAGCTGATGGAATCGACGGGATTCCATTCCGAGCTCCAAAATTCTGAATGTCCTAAAATATGACTTTTTGACAACTTAAGCTTTTAAAACTCAAATTTTCCAAAAACCTTAACTTAACAAGAAACTTCACAAAATCAACTTCGGATACAGATCAAACATGACTCAGGGCAACTCTCGGGAAGGGTAAAATGGTCATTTTACATAAATTACCAAAATGACTGTCATGGTCATTACATTACCGCCAAGGTCCTTGGTTAGAGCCTTGATAGTTTTGACAGAAACCCCCTATCTAGTTATTTATATAATGAGCATCCTACTTATAATTATGGTAGGGGTCCTCATATTTTTACACTTGATCATTAATAGCTTAAAAATTCATCTTCTGTGTAGGGGAACCCATCACACGCTTTTTTAAAAACTCCATAAAAGAAAAATGCAAGACATGTATGAAACTAGGGTGTTTGTTCCCTAGATATGAAAGATGATAAGGTGTTTGTTTCTTGAGCATGACAAAGAAATACTTGTACCAAACACAATGCAAGATATACATATGCAACGGTACTGCCCATAGGTTACCAACCGTAGGTCACCATGCCTTAGCCCAAAAATTTAAAATAATTTCTTACCCAAAACAGAAGCATCGACGGTACCTTTCCACACTAGACCTATGGTTGTTACCAACCATAGGTCACTTGATTTATTGAGATGCTTCATTATCCCCTTTTGTTGATATCATATGGTGAACATGCATTGACATGAGATTGAGTATGAATAAAGGTCTAACATGTAGAGATCGTCCGTGTTGAGATCGAGCACCAGAAATGATAGTAATTCCACCTGCAAGACAGTAGGTACAACAGAGATTGAAGAAACATCCAGAAAGATAAACAAGAAGGAAAAAGAGAGTGTGTGCATTTCATTCTTTTGTATCCTGGCTTTTTAGTTAGTTAAATAGATGATGTTGCTGTTTGCCACTGCGATTTATTGTTTCCAAAACTAGGCCCTTTTTTTTCCTTCATGTGCCAATTGGTCCTTGCATCCTAGCATCACAAGTCGATTGGTGAAAACCCTAATTCAATTGGGTTAGAGTAAACCTTTGAAAATCATGAAGAAGAGGAAGGGCCCATTGGAGGAAAGGACTCCTAATGGTGAACACTATCATACCTCAAAGCAATCCACAAGAAATTGAAGAAGATTGAAGGTCTTTGTTTCTCAAGTAGAACAAAGCTTAAAGAAAAAGGAAAGAAAAGGGCCCGCCGAAGTGACAAGCAGCTACCTCTTCAACCGTTGACAAGCCTCAAAAATCAAGAGAAGAAGAAGATCACACGGGTCCGGGCTTAGAACCCACACAAGTGTAGAAGCAAGGAGTGAGTTAGCATTATTAAACTTGTCATCCTACCCTCTTCAGCCTCTTTTGTGTCTTTCTTCTGTTGGAAACTTCAGGATTGATGCACTGATTAATACCTAAGTTTCTCTAGTACACCAAGCCATGTTTGTCTTGGTCATGCGTTAAATAAAAGTACTGGCCTCCTTATTAGTGTGGTCAATTAGTGAACTCTCTGCAACATTGTTGGCCACGGAATTATTGACTGCATCTAGCGATCTGTAGAAGATTTCTAGCAACACTTCATCTAGTAGCTTGTGATTAAGACATTGAAGTACCCTCTTTTTAATTTTGAGCCAAGCTTCATGTAATGTGGCACCTGACACCTGTTTGAAGTTTCTAATCTCATTCCTAAGCTAGATACATCTACTTGCTGAAAAGAACCTCACCAAGAATGCACTTATAAGGTTTGTCCAGGTAGTGATGGATGCTTCTAGTAACTTCTCAAGCCATGACTTTTCATCTCCAATCAAGTAAAATGGGAACAACCTCAGTCTTATTCCTTCTAGATAGATTCTTGGTAGGTTGTAAGCTAGACTTACCTCTACAAATAGTTTAAGGTGTTTATTTGGTTCTTCAAGAGGTAGACCAATGAATAAACCCTTCATACCGAGTAAATGAAACATAGTGTTGGTGATGTTTAAAGTAGTGAATTCAACAGATGGTGTAGGTATTACGACCCCAGCACGACCCACTGGGAAAGTAACCTCAGCTACAAACGCTAATTGTGTTTTTCACCTATAGCAAAGTTCAACCTTCGTCACCTAAAAGTTTTTTCTATTTCTTGGTCAATTGGAATCAAGGGAAATCCTTGACTCCTATTATCAGACATGAACTATAAAAACCTTGCAATGGACAAAAAACAATCAACTTAATTTGAAAAAGCAAACAATAGCTACCTAACAAATTTCTACAAATTATTGAACTCTAATCTACACTCCCTGGCAATGATGCCAGAATTTTGATGTCGCCCAAACTTCACCCTTTTTACTGTGGTATACCGCTCGATGCAAAATATAGTAACCCAATTGGAATCGACGGAGATCCTTGACTCCTATTATCAGCCATAAACTATAGAAACCTTGCAATGGACAAAAAACAATCAATTTAATTATTTTAAAAAAAAATAATAGCTACCTAACAAATTTCTACAAATTATAGAACTCTAATCTACTCTCCCTGGCAATGATGTCACCCAAACTTCACCCTTTTTACTATGGTATACCGCTCAATGGAAAATATAGTAACCCAAATAGGAGGTTGGGGTCGAATCCTCTAGAGAGCGTACTAGTGTTTGATTAAAATCTACTGTTGAGATTCACAAAAGTAGCTATTATTGGAAAATTGGGGGTTTTATACTTATAATCTACTAACTACTTTAACTACTTGGTTTTTATCAATAAAAAAGATAAACTAGGGCTACAACTCAAAGATATCGAAACTGTCATAAATGCTTTACTATCCATTTATTCTGATGTGTTCATTGTACAGAACTGACTAATTTATAAGTCTCCTAAAACCTCTTAGCTAATTAAGATAATATCAACCTACACTACAACAAAATATATCTATAGCTATGAAATCTAAGCCATAGATGTAAAAATTGTAGCTATTACCTAGTCATAGCCACATAAATATGAATTTCATAGCTATTTATAAATTCGTAAAAAATTTTAGCCACGAATATTTAATCGACAAAGCTAATTCCTTATTTTTGCTACGATTGCCAACAATTGTGGCAATAATTTCCTAAATATCTACAGCTTTATTTATACAGTAAAAGTTTGTAGCTGATCATAAGTTTTTGCAACTCTATAAAAGTTATTGTAGCACTAGTAACCTTTTAGCTACAATAAATTATTTGAAACAAAATATTGTAGTTAAATAAATATTTTTGCTTCAAGTTATAAAAATATCGTGGCAATAAATAATTGATATAACCACAATATTTTGCTATAAAAAAATTTCTTAGTTACCTATTAGTTATTGCCACGAATTAAAATTTATTATAGTAATAATAACCTTTTAGCCACAGTGAATTATTTAAAACAAAATATTGTAGCTAAATAACCATTTCTACTTCAAGTTACAAAAAAATCGTGGATATAGTTAAATGATATAGGCAGAGATATTTTGCTACATTAAAAATTTGTAGCTTATTATTAATTTTTGTCACGTGTTAAAACTTGTTGTAGCAATATATAGTAACCTTTTAGCCACATAAAGGTTATTAAAAATAAAATATTGTAGTTAAATATATATTTTTGCACTGAGTACTAAAATAATTGTGGCAATAGTTGAGTTTATAGCTATAATTATTTATCATGACGAAATAATAGAGCCACAAATTTGTTGTTGTGATAAAATTTCATAGCTAATAATCATTATTTTACCATGAGTTGAAAATTGTTGTAGCTATACTAATCTAGTGTAATTAGAGGTGGTAATTGTTTGATGCATTCATGCTACTTGTAAATTTCAATTATAATTTTAATAAATAGATGATTATATCTAATTAATTTTGATTAACTAATTATATCAAACTTCAAAATAACTTCACTGAGTCCACTAAAGGCTTCATCTTGATTAAGTGCTTCTAAATTTTTATTTGACTCAAACTTGTTTCATCATTATAATATCTTTATCGGTCTAGTGCAATTGGAATTGTTAATCATTCGATTCGCTTTAATTTTACAGGTCTATTTGTAAATTTCAAATATAATTTAAATAAATAGGTGACTATATAAAATCAAAATTGACCAACTAATTATATCGAGCTTAATCATAACTTTAATGAAGCTTCATTTTGATCAAGTGCTTCTAAAATTCTTATTTGACGTAAACTAATTGAATTAGAATAATATATTTATCGATATAGTGTAATTGAATGTATTAATCATTCCATCCAATTTTACAAACCTATTTGTAAATTTCAACTATAGTTTCAATACAGGTGATTATATATAATTAATTTTGATTGACTAGGTATATCAAACTTAAATATAATTTCACCAAGTCTCACTAAAACTTCATCTTGATCAAGTGCTTCCAAAATTGTCATTTGACTTAAACTTGTTTCATCATAATAATATGTTTATATTATCTTTATATATCTAATGTAAATGCAGGTGTTAATCGTTCGATTCAATTCAATTTTATAGACATTTATAATTT